>LYUA01001203.1:211038-223051 GCA_002093875.1 Calopteryx splendens | reverse complement strand
GACTTAAAAATTAAATAAAGAGCAAAGTAGAATAAGAATTTCTTTAATGTTATAAACTGACAAGTCTTGAAGTCAAAACTAAAGTTAGACATTTTAAAGGCCTTAGATGGAGTTTTATTAGATGCGATAATACCACATTTTTCGTGAATTGGGTGGAAGGAAGCGAAAAAAAAAATTTTATTTGGAAAGGAGGTCCTGCTCCCTTTTTTCCCTTCATTTTCATGATGCTGACAGCACAAAATTTCGATTTTAGTCACTGATGAATCTTTTCTTTTGAAATCCGGAGGATTCACTTGAATGTAGGGTAAGTGATTTACCCTTTGCACTTTGAATTCAGGAGAATCTCAAACGTGGGGGAAGGGAAATCCGCCTTGAATCCGCTTCGTCATCTATTCTTGCCCTGATTTGGATGGGTAATATCACAGAGATGCCCTGACCTGGCAGATACCATAAAATGATGGAGCTTTCTCAAGCTTGAGAAAATTCCTCGGAGAATCTTCCATCTTCTGTGACGATCCGAACCGTCACCGTACTCGAGAGCCCTCGCAGGGGGCTCGTCACCTCACGGCCAAAGCACAGGAATGTCACGGAGTCATTGCATGAGGCGTGTCGTCTCAGCGAATGCAATACTCTCCATGAACGTTGAAGTGAAAACATTTTTCATTCCCGTCCGAAAATTAAAACGAGAAAATTATTTCGAGTTATCTCGAGGAGACATGAATTATTATGGAGTGGGGAAGTTTTGATGGTGGAGTGGTTTCGTGTTTCGCCATTTTGGATAAAAATAGTCTTCTTCCTCACTTTAACTGCGCCGGTTATTGGTCTAAAGTTACTCTTGCTGCATTTCGGTTGGCCCGTTTCCATTAAATGTGTTCGTGATTCTTATATATATTGGCCCGCAAAAGCAGTAAAATATTTTGTAATTGCTTTTTATCCATTAAATATCATGCATATCCTTACGTTAAGTTACCTAAAGTTAAGTTTACAATGAAACACGTCCATTTTAATCACGGTTTCCAAATTATTTTTATGAAATCAATCAGGTTCAAAGGCTTAAGCATCATTCAAAAATTAGAGGAATGAAAACAGGAAGGAAAAATGAAATGCCACAAAATTATTCACCTTTATCCACATTTTATCATCCAAACTTATGCTTCTCTCGGTATTTCTGTATTATTTTTTCAATTAAAAAAAATTATAGTTTCTCCAAATGACACTTCAGTGAGAGCAAGAATTTTTTACTTAAATTCCTAAGTTGGTACTGGATACTTTTAACAATAAACGTGAGTTAATTTAGGGTCTTAAAGTTATATCACATCTTTTTACTACCTCTCAAATACGACAATTATTATGATCTACCTATGTAAAACCTCCTATTGAAATGGCACTGCATATGGTATGCATAATGGCATGCCGACCGCGTAGGCGTCGTTCAAAATAAAAATCACAGTGACTGTCTCTGTAATATTTCACATCATAAGAGGGGTCAATTCCAGGGATTACCTTATTTATACTATAAAGGACTCTTGCTACCGGCTCTTGGCTCTTATTGAGCAATCAATAACTCATTTAGGCTATCCACTCAATAAATATTTCCAGTGCCATCCCCATTATTTGACGCACCCTATTCCTCTGCCCTTCCAGCACTTTGCAATGTAGGAGCCAAGTCCTCCTCCAGCTAAAGACCATTCCTTCGTATTGAAAATGGCGCCTGAATTCTAAGTCTGCTTAATATAGCCAAGGAAGGCATAAATTTGGATACTATTCGATGCCAAGCTTAATGAAACCTTTTCATAATCGTCTTCCGGCATTTACGAGCCGATCGCGTCTTCTTGATCACCTCCTCCACATATCCCCGCCAAACCTCTCCCTCCTACTTCCTCACCATTACACTGGTCTGCTGACTCTCTGTCACCGAGAGGATCATAGAAAGGACCTTATATTTTATTTCAAGGGTAAAGCAACCTGTCCGTATGACGTAAAGGTTTAGCATTTAATAAGATTTTTCGCGATGTCGTAGTTTTCCGATGCTCGATATTTTATTTATAGCTTTTTAGCACATCTTGCACAATTCGCCATTTTTAAACCCTAGTTCGGGGCGTTCCCAGTTTGAGTTCACAACCTTTGTTGCTAATTGCACCCATACATAAAACAAAAGACTATTTTATTAGTATTAAATGCATTATAACTAAGGGATGATAGCTTTTGAAAGGCCCACATTCGAACACTTCGGAACTTTTTTTCACCTTGAGGGTTTTTGACAGTAGGTATATACTCATTACTCCTCGTCATTTATTGCCTTTCTTAAATCCTACATACTTTCTACTATATCCAACACCTTCTTATGCTATATAATCTAATTTTCTTCCTACTTTAACACAGTACATTATTCCGTTCCTCCCTTCCCCGGTACCTACCACTCTCCCTTCTATAAGAGCTTTCAACATTCAGCAACCACCACATATTTATCCATATTTTTTTCTCATTCCATTTTCCTCGGCAAATTTCTTTGTACACAATCCTTACTATTCAGGCATTTTTTTCATTCTTCTCCACACTAACTTCTAAAAATTCAATATTCGAGCACCTAAGCAGTCGGATCAAACAGACTAGCTTCATTGATTATATAGAGGTGCCCTTCATAGCTATATTGGCGTTACAGGAGCTCGTGAATACAGATACCTATCTCATTGAATCTCGAACTGCATATCACTTCAAATAACCCAATTAAGCTACGTTAGCAAATAATTGCCTTATTAAAAATTTATTCACGCGGCGTTAAAGATCAACCACGATATGCTCTAATCATATTTTATTGTTCACACTCGAGGCATTTGGGAGGCCAAGTTCAAACAAAATCCGGAAATTAGATTTTTTCACATATTTAATTCCTTCCTCATATCCTGCTTTGATCGTCCTGTGATACACCTCGTGCTACCAGTACCTCTCCTACTCATTTCAGTTCCATCCCCTTCAATTCACCCCCGCATTCCCTACCCTTCACTCCTCCCCCTCCAGCCTCGTTTAAACCAAATAATACCCCCACTCCTATTCCCTCGTTCCCCTACATCTCTCTCCTCCTCGTTTTACACCCCCTTCCCGAAAATTTTCACCAACGACCATCCTTCTTCGTCTCGAGATCGATTTGGCAGGGAGAAGGATTGCCCGGTCGGGAGAAGCTGGAGGGAATCGGGCGGGCTTTCCCGCCGCCGGGCCTGCTCCCGGTAATTGATGCGGAATCCGGTCGGAGCAACGCAGTTTGAATCGCCGTCCTTTCACCCCTCTGCCGCCGTCGGGTCCCTCCTGCTCACCCCACCGAAACCCTCCTCATCCCGTATTCAGCCCCCTCGCGGGCCCATCCGTCGTCCTGCTTCCCTCCGCGTCCTCCTCATGATCATCATCTTAGTTCCTAACCCGCCGACATCTTCATTCAGTCACCCTCTCACCTCCCTCCCGCCCACCTCCCCTCCCCTCGCACCCTTTCTTTCCTTCTCTCTCTCTCTCTCCACACCTCTCTCTCCGCTCTCTCAACTGATAATTTGGAGAAGGGGATGTACTGATGGATGACGTCGAACTCCGAAAGACATCGGAAGTTTCTCCTTTCCTTCTTCCTGCTCCTCTTCCTAACCACTTTCCCACGCAATCCTCCCGACCTGTCTTCTTCCCTTGGCTCAGCCAGGTGCTCAAGATGGGAGAGGATTGACGGACCAGAAAATATCTAGCGTCGACCCTTCCAGACCGCCCGCCCTTGACTGCATAGCAATCCGGATGTGATGACTCATATGCGACCTTCCAGGGCGGCGTAAACCCTTGATGCCGCTGCCAACTCTGGCGCCTGTTCGATTCAAGGCGCACCGGAGCTCGCTCCGAAGTTTGAAGTGAAAAGGAGAGAAAGAGACATCTGTGGAAAGGACGGAGGGAGGGTAATGCAAAAAAAAAGCATTTCATCTCACTCATGTTTCATTCATCGTGAGAGCATCATCTCGACGGTCAATTTTTCGCCTGGGCCCGAAAATTCCTGGGCGGCCCTTGATTTTTTTCGTAGTCTTGAGAAAAACTTAAGTGGCGAGGGGATAAAGGGAGAATCGGGCTTAAAAAATATGCGAAGCTCGTCGCCCGAACCGAGCAAATGAGGTATTTATTCTGATGAAAATATGACGTGGGGGGCTTCATCGAGCAAGATGGCACTCTACCTCCCCATCCACCTCCACCAATCCTCCTCGCGATCTTTCATACGCCATCCATCGATTCGAAGGGATCTCATCGAAGGGTTTGTATGAGCATCTTCTCCCTCTCCCACACGGAACCGTCTGGAACCAACGGAAGCTACGGACTCGACGAAATTCCAACGATCCGCTTCGTGCGGAAGGGATTCACTTCCACCGAAACATAGGCGTACTCGGGGTGGATTCAAAGGCGGGAGGACAAGGGAGGACGTGGCCCAATAATCCCTTCCGGATGCGAATAACCAGGAGATAGCCAAGTTGCGAGAGAGAGAGAGAAAGACTCACCTGGGAGGTCCATGGTTCCTGGGCTCGTTTAAATGGCTGAAAAGGGGAACGGCAGAGAAGATGTACGGAACTCTTTTGCTAAGAGGGTTTGATTTATTCTGTTATATTTCTTAGTTCCTTCATCCTTTCTCAGCGATGAAATATTCATCGGCTAATCGTCCGAGGATAGTGAATTTCTGATAGAATTATTTATCGCCATTGAGACGATTTCGTGAATTATTTCCAACCATACGGGCTTTTCTCAATCACCCAAACGTATGGTCCCCTCTTGATGGGAAGGACTTTTTCAGCGCCTTCATTTCCATTTCTCGGAATTTTCGGAGATATATCATCTTCAACCCACGATATCACCCACAGCTATATCGTTATTCAGCTTCCCTGTACAACGCCTCTGTTAAGACTTCTTTCGAAGCTCTCAGTTAGTTTACTGCTACCAAAACTTTAGGACGAACGACCAACGACCTCGGGATTCTATATTTTTTCAATTTAAGTGTGCAAGAATAGTACTCTGGTTACAATTGAAAATTCGATTGTTTGATCATCTTGGAAGACAAGGAATGCTAAGACACGATTACTCGTATCCCAGGCAGTTTTAGAGATCTCACTAAGTCTAAGAATGATATTTCTCACACATTCACCAGATGAATAGAGTAGGAAAGGTTGTACATAATGTTTTAAGCACAACCATGAAAACGCTCGACGAACTAACCTACGTTCCTTCATGCACAGCTTTAGATGATAAATCATCACTTATATTTTATTTTTTATCTCTTTTCGAAAAGCACTGTGAAGTTCCATAAAAAATAATCAAGGAGCTCGGGAGATAATTTTCAACCGGCTAGTTTTATTGAGTAGCGCGGCCATGCTATTGATTTTCTATGCACGCAGACGTGTTTTATCACTCAACTCACGCAATTCTTTTTATGCGTGGCGGAAATTTATGAGGAGTAAAAGAGCGTATCAAAAGAGCTCCCGTCGACGTTTTCCCCTCGTATTTCTAACAAAACAGCGAGCGGAGCACGTGACGTTCTCGGGAAAGGTTCTCCATGCCCACCCCCAACCGACCCCCCTCCCCCATCCATATCCCCCAGTATACCCCAGTATCCCTCGACAAACCCCTTCCCCCTCTATTTTTTGGGGGGGAGGGGAGTTTGGGGGGGGTGGTGTTAGGAGATAGTGTATTCCATGAGCTACACGTAAAAGAGTACTTCTGCTAAGTCACTCTCTAGCTGCTTGTTAACTCCGCCGCTGGTGGCAAGATAATCAAGTGTGAGCAAAATGCTTATGAAAACACTCCTCCCTTTTGTCCCTTTTCCGATCTGCCAAAAAGAGCGGCGGCGACATGCATGACAATCCCGCGGAATGTTATTCGATAAATTACGCGAGGTAATTTCACACTCGACGGGAGGCGTAAAAAGGGAAAGGTCTCATCGCCCCCGGCAGTACATGCGATCCGCAGGCACAGCGACGACAGAGACACGCACACACAGACGCGCACACACGCACGCACGCAACTCTTCACACGGGCTCGCACACTTCTCGGTGATCCATCCTCGATGCTGGTCACGTGCCTCGAGTCACAACGTCATTACCCTTTTGATCGGAGGAGGGCGGAGAGAGAGAGAGCGGGGGAGGGGGCGTCAAGAAGAGGAGAAGGGTGGGGCGTAGCGGATAAAGAGAGGAAAGATGAAGGGATTTTGAAAGGACGAATCACGAGGGGATTGACATTTAAGGGGTGAGGAATGGATCTAGGGGAGGTTGCGGGAAAATGGCGAGGATGAGGAGAATAAGTAGAGTGGAGAGGAACGGGACTTCGCCTTTTCCCTTTGCCCTGGCGAATCGAAAGTATTTACAACTACATCTACACGATACCCCGCAAGCCGCCTCTAGGGCGTGTGGTGGGGAGGGTGTTGTGCCACTAGCCATTCCGGCTTGTATATCTTCTTAGGTTGTCTCGTTCCACCTAATTTTTAGGTTGTCTCATCCCAGATGACATTTTTCGGCCAAGTATACTTCAACGGAGCAAGGTCTTATATAAGGACTACGACTTTTAAATTCGCCTATGCCGGGGATTGAACCCGCGACCTTTACATCCAAAGGCGAGCGTACTACCCCTGGGCCACTTCACCCCAATTTACCGATCATGGCGGTCCTAATTTTTCTACTTTCAAAAGAATCTACTAATTCTATAAAATAAATATATCATGATATGTAGCATAACCTGTCCTGTCCCTCAACCAGTGACAGCATGCGGGGTTCTATTTAGATATCCTCTGCAATTGAAATACCATGCTCATATACCTATCGTTTGGTCACCGTCTACGATTTAACGATAAGCAATATATAAAACGCATCCATAATTAAACCTTTAAATGTGCACCTAGATGAAAGTAATTTATTTATAGCCCTAGCATTTCTTTTTTTTCACAACTGTCAATACGTGCAATGTTAAAAGTTAAACTTAAGTGTTAAAAAATGATAAAACTATAATCTGTCGATTAACCTCGGTAATAATATACAAAGTCGTTAATGCAAATTACACTACGGTAAATAATTGATATTTTTATGTAATATCTCATTCCACAGTCGAAATTCTTTGCTTAATTAATTTCATTTACAAGTTTTAGATCAGTTTCATTTTTAAGAAACTTTTTCATCATAAAACCTCATCATTATGTCATCATCATGTTAGACTGCTTTGTTATCTTAAATGTCTCGTATAAATAAGCCAATTAAAAGAATAGATCGTATTCGAAATGCATTCACACTATCTGCAACTGCATATTCCGATTTTAACATACGACCGAGTCACATGCTCGTTAAGTAAAATAATTTGTCTCCACTAAAATTCTTCAAAATATCCCGTGTCAAGCCTTTCAGGCATAACCCAAATCCTTCAAATTTGCATCCAGTACGTAGTGGGTATCGAATTATGCCTTCTTCGGTTAATTCAGTTGTAAAACATTAACGCATGGATGCTTTTGAATATTATTCATTTCACATAAGAAATCGCTTCAGGATTAACTTTATGGAATTCATCATGATGAAAGATATGGAAAAAATTGGAATTGCAAAGTTTTTTTCCTTAATCTTTCAGGATTATTCACTTCCGTTAACATTAATGCTGAAATTTCTGTAAGACACGGCCAGCACTTTTAAGTGACTCATGAACGACGGAGACTGCGGAAATGGAAGCATCAATCTTTTTCCTCGCGCAATACTCAATTTCACTACGACAGACAGGGGCCACTCCCACCTCACAACACGAAATGTTTTCCTTCCGAGTTGGCGGCATTCCCTCGTTGAGCTTTGCGGGACGGATATACGGCCTCTTTGC
The DNA here is from genome assembly GCA_002093875.1 of Calopteryx splendens. Classification (NCBI taxonomy): domain Eukaryota; kingdom Metazoa; phylum Arthropoda; class Insecta; order Odonata; family Calopterygidae; genus Calopteryx; species Calopteryx splendens. The sequence goes on along the minus strand of LYUA01001203.1, from coordinate 215,203 downwards.
TTTGCATCGAAATTAAAAGATACCACCCAACCTTTCCTCACTCACATTCCCCAATCCGACCAGTAAGTGTGACCTAATTTTCTCCGCGCGAACACACTACGGACAACGACGGCGGCAACCACAGCCATTTAATGTCCGCCGTGGAATTTCAATCCCCGGCTTGCATTCCTCCACCGCGACCGTGTCACTCAAACTACCTCAACCTCCTCCTCCCCTTCACCCTCAAACACTCCTCCGCGGAGTGGGGGTGGGGGGGGGGCCATTGAGGGAGCGTGGGACACACGACGCGAGCACACACGAACACACACACTCTCCCGCTTCTATACATTCCATCGCCGATTCGCAGCGGTGGCGAAAATCTCCCCGACGCCACTCCGAAACCCTTTCCATCAATCCCCGGGCCAACCGTCGAGGGGGTGGGAGAGGGAGGGGAAATGAAGAGGGGAAGAAAGAAAGGGTGTGGGGGGGCGGGAGAGAAAGAGGTGGGAGAGGTTAAGGGTANTCGAGGGGGTGAGAGAGGGAGGGGAAATGAAGAGGGGAAGAAAGAAAGGGTGTGGGGGGGCGGGAGAGGTTAAGGGTAGACAAAAGAAGTCTCGAAAAGACAGAGGAGAGAGGGTGGGAAGGGGGGAATGGGAGGAGTTGGGAGGTTTGATGCCCGGGGAAGGGAAGCGCGGGTTGTGGGGAACGGGAGGTTTTGGTTAACAAAACAGTGGAGGGGATGGAGGGGGGGCGGGAAGGGGTGTGTTTTGGAGGAGGAGGAGACCCCAGGAAGGGATGAATTGGGAGGGGAAGCTGGAAAAATCAATCGAGGGGACTATATCTTTTTTTAGGTAAAAAAACATCACCGGCTGCGAGGGAGTGAGAAAGGGAGTTTAAAGATGAAAGGGGACCAGTGTTAAGTGATCCAACGAAAGAGGGGGGGAAAGGGAAGGAAAAGAGAAGGGCGATAGTGAAGAGGTGGTAACGGAGAGGGTGGTGGAGAGGACAAAGGGAAAGAAGGGGGAGCCTCAGAGATACAAAAGAGGTGTAAGGCCAGTGCTGTCACCATTTGAAGTTTCCATTGCTTGAATACCAACTCCACATATTTCTCCAAATTTCCATCGCTATTCAAATCAACCATTGTACAGAAAAATGTTTGGTGGGAATTGAGATTTACAGCAAAATTACACAATGTCTGTTTTCCATTAAGTATTTTTTCGGCGAGTAGACACTCTTATAGAAATTCTAATCAATTACTATAGATTAATAATAATAATAATAGACAAAAATGAAGCATGTAGAACAGTAGTAATTGCTATTAATATTTAATATTCGTGTTTAATTTAGTTTATAATCTAATAGCATATAGTGTAGATAGTTTTGACAGTCGGTTGAAATTTAAGGGCACATAAGAAATGAAGAATATTAATTAAAATGATACGGTACGTTATGAGTAACAAATAGGTGATGTAATGCAGTTTAGCCAGGTAAATATAATACGATACGTATAACATAATACGACAATAAACGACAAAAGCCCAAGGGTATGCAGTTTTAATTTTCATTCGACGGATATTGAACCCTAATTATGACTTGGAATGTTTGTAGTAGTTCTTACACGTCACCATTCCAGCATAAACTAAGATGCCAAACCAATTAATCTCAAACTGTCTCTTCGAAGAAGGGTGCCACTCAAATTTCATTACGATAATAATGAAGAATGAGACAATAATGGAGTAGTAAATTTGCAAACGTTATTGTATAAACTCTTATAAACTGATCATAACTTCGAATAGAAATGTACAAGAGGAGACATATTTTGGAAGGTGTCTAATGACTTTCATTTCAATTGCTGTATTTATGTCATTTGAAAAGTCATTGAAATAAGTTTAAATGTTTCTCACCAATTAAACATAAATTTAGGTCTACGCTCTTGGGATGACTGCCTCATATCACTTATTGAAAAATAAGGCCTATGTACTATGAAGCAATACTATATGTACGAAATAATGTTCGAAAATATCAAAAATAAAGACAATGATACAAATAGTAGTCATTCAGCTACCAAAAAAGGACTATGACTAACCTATTCTATAAAGTTTTGAATCATTTGCAAGCTGATCATTTCCCTGAGCATTGCGTCAATTATAAATATTCCAATTGAATCATGACTTGACGATCATTCTTCGGTCAAACAGCTCCATAAACGGAAATCATAGTGGTCCTCAAATTTTTCCTCTATTTTCATCTTAACTATCATATTTTTTTTCTACTATGCTTGAAGCACGTTAATCGGAATTGTAGTACTCTCGTATAAAATCGACAAGCGTCAGAGAGGCCGGTTCGGCTTAGAATCCAAAACTATCACTCCAAATTGTTTGGAATTAATTTTTTCACACTTCTTCCTTCTTTCATAAGCCCATAAAATCTTCGGAAGAAAGCTTTCTTCTTCCCTCCCTAACCCTCATATACTCTGCCCTCCTGGTCTTTTCGTTCCACTTCATCTCTACCTCACTCTCCCACCACTCTCTTGTGCATCCGAGAACCCCATCATCTCTTCAGAAAATAAAGGGGCCGGAGCAGAAATTAGAACTGTTTTTTAAAAGGAAAGTCGGCTCTCGCACAAGAATATGCGGAGTCGGGAAACGAAAGGTAACGGCGTCCCTTGAAATGGAAGGAGAGAAATGTGAAGGAACGGGTGCTTCGAGGGTGATGGAGTCGACAGTGGAAAGGGAGTACAAGTGGGAATGAGTATGAGAGGGGAAACTTTTAAGAGGAAGAAAATAAATTCAAAGACATAAAAAAAGACGACCGTGACCACGACTGCGAATAGGATTGCGAAAGCGTGCGGATCCATCTGATCCCGCCACCTGAAGATCCCGGTGATTATCTCCGCTTAGAGGGGAAAGAATGGCACCCTTCTGGGTTAGGACGGTGGAGGGGGAAGACTTGAGGGTGGCAGTGATCAGAGTTAAGGCATGGCCGCGCTGTGGGGAAGGAGAGAAGGAGGATGGGACGGTCACTACGCATGGATGGAAGGAACATTTTTAACCCAGATCAATAAAATGCGTTTCGCTTCGTATTAAATCGGTGGCATTTGGTAACCTGTAACGAACAAGAGTGAAATACAACTTCATCCAAGAGACGAGTCAGAGTTGCATTTCCTACTGTAAGTATATAGTCTCTTGCCTCGGTGGAACAGGAATAGGTGATTCAGGTAATCATCGTACAACGTTCATATAGGAGACCTCGTATGCAATAGCCTCGTCTATCTCCGGACCTTTAGCGAGATTTGACATTATTTGTACAAACAACTAGCCAATTACCAACCAATGTGCCAACTAGCACAAAGCACTTTTCATTAACTTTTGAAGTATAATTTTGTAAGAACTCGCATCACAAAAGAAAAGCATTCGCAAGAGAAATATAACATTTTACAAATGGATTACTGGAAGAATTCTTTAAGCCGTTTACCACTCCACGGCAGAAAATGTCTCAATTCAAAGAGGTCCATGTCCAATGATGTTAATGCCCTTCAATTTTTTTCAATTTTAGCATGCCACGATAAATAAATAATTCAGGGTTGTGATACTTCAATTATGCGCGGTGAACATTATTTCCTCTTCAAACCAATTATTTAAAAAATCTAAGTACAAATGGAGAATTGGAGTAATTTAAATGTGGACCAGAAGTAGGAACGCTTAAATCTTAATAGAAAACGATCAAAAGAAGAAAAATATCCTCACGAGAGGACTCCGCAAAAAAATATTCATCACCAGCAGTGTGAAATAAATGAGTTACAGTCATAAATTACCAAATTGTATCCTAATACACCGTACAAAATACGGAAGGATAATGTAAACTAACCTAAAATCCGGAATATGGGTAACAAGTTGAAAGGAGCGAGGTCCTGAACGTTTAAGAGGACGACGGTTGGCGGCCGTGAAGGATATAAGAAGACAGGAAAGCCGGAGAATAAAGGCGGAGGCGGCGGCAAGGATGGCTGGAGTGCAGGTGAGGGAGAGGAGATGAGAATAATGGAGGACCTGGGAGGCAAATCCCACTTCGCCCTCCCGAGTATTCGACGGAAGAGGAGAGAAAAGAATCGGCTGTGGGTGGATGGGGGTGTGGGTACAACGGGAGCGACGAGATTGAAGGAGAGGGAGGAATGGGAGGAGGGGGGGGC
>LYUA01001203.1:194649-208622 GCA_002093875.1 Calopteryx splendens | reverse complement strand
CATTGATTTTACGGATAAGATCATCAATAATGCCCCAGATGAATTTTAGTTTGGAGCGTCAAACCACTGCTATAGTAAATGTTGCACATATCTATGCAGATCATTAGATACGAACCACGCCGTTTTTCGGAGCACATGAGAGCGAGAAGTCGGAGAAAAGCAACGTTAAAATAGTAGGTACATCAACTAATATATTTAATACCCGTTGGTAGAGGTGGATTTTTAAAAGATCAAATAGACATAAACTCGTTATAAGAGGAAAAAAAATACAGAAAGTAGAAGAGGAAAAGGCGACATTGGGTAATATACTAGAAGAACCGTGTCTTTTTCTAATCATAATTTGAGACACAAGATTAGTTTTGAAATTAATAGAAGGGAAAATAGATGAAAACAAACCACGACGAAAATGGTACACAAAAACTAACCAGAGGACCCGGGTTCGATTCCGGGTGATGCCTCTTAGCACCCTCGGCTTCACCCAAGCTGTGTATCTTTTTTCGGGTACCAGGACATCCTGAGAAATAACAGTCGTCCCCCCTACCCTGATGTGTGAATTTCACTCTCTTTTTTCTACTTATGTCTCCATTACAGATACACAATCTAGTGGGGGGTCATAGGTCTTCCATTATTAACGAAGTTACCTTCCGGGAACTCTTGAATTTCTTGCTCCTATCCTTGATTATTGTCCTTGAATTTCTTGTTCCTATCCTTGATTATTGTTGCACTTGCTCATCCAGCAGTTCTATCTATGTGTATGGTTCAAAACCGCAAATATAGTTGCTTCTCCCAAAATATTGGTCATAATATTTTTCCAAGCGTCTTTTAGCTTACTGTACATGAATAATTTTAATTATCAAATATTTAGATAAGCCTAAAAATTAATAATTTACGCTTAAATAGCTCATATTTCCTGTCACATTTAATATTTTTATGTGAATGAAATCATAGCCAATCAATAGATGGAGCTAGAATGATAAAATGATCCATTCTATGAGTGATAATAGTTTAAAAAAGATACATATATTAGAGACATTTTTTAAGTGGCTTAAATAATGTGTCCATCACATTTATAACAAAATACGTGCCATACCTACTACTATATAAAAAACATAGGCAATATCGTCTATCAAGAGTCCTAAAATAGTCTGGTTAATTACCAACTAATTCAATTATTCACTTTATTTGCATTTAAGACGGCATTGTAATATTCTTTAATCGACCTTTCCCATGGCTCGGAAATACGAGTGTACTTATACAGTTATCCAACGCATCATCAAAACTTCCTCTCGTTCGAGGGCCGGAGGGAGTCATGAGAATAATTTTCCCCTGGTCCTTCTGAGAACACCGCTCACTAAAAAGTACTTAGCTTCACCTCATATTTATACTGAGAAACGGGAATATTTTCAATTTTGCTAAATAACTAAGAAACGAGAGAAACTTGCAACAATTGTTATCATTGTGAACGAAGTGTTACCTTAATTCGACAGAATTTCTATAAACCGTCGTTTGGCCAAACCATTTACTAATCTGCCGACAGAGAAAAGGGAATTTGCTACAAAAGTTATGCGGCCAAGCCATACACTGACATCGTACACTGAACGCTGAAACTTCGTGTTTAGTGTTAACCAAAATTTGAGAAACAATGCCAAATATAAGAAGGAGAATTTGGCTTTATAAAATTTTATTTTATTATTTTTTTTTATTTTAGTCTTTAAACTAATGAGAAATTGTATCCCCCTCAAGCCATCTCAAATTTCAACTTACCCATTATCTCTTTGAACAATCTCTAAATTTATACGAGCATCGTAATAAATTTAACTTCTACATATTGCCCATAAATCAAAATAGTTTTAAAATTTAAATATCTGACTTGGGAAATACCTTGCTGCATAATTATGAAATATTTGTATTAACATTAAAGCAATGTTAATACAAATATTTTCACTTGCATATTTCATATATTTCATATTTTCACTTGCATATTTTCTCTGTAAATACTTTTAACCCTATAAAAATGCATATAATTGTGATTTATTTTGCTTTGCTATTAATCTAAATCTAATTAAGCTAAATTGCTTTGCTAATATGGTAAAAATATCCGTGCTGAGTAATTTTTTGGCTACCCAAACTTTGGGTAAGTATATTATGTATAGGCAAGGGAATTGGTCTACCTTACCAGGTGTGTGATTTCACATGTCGTAGTGTTTAGTACGTGGTAAGCATTATCCTCACATATCAAACCAGCCATCGGGTAAATTAATTTGGTTTTTAAGTTGATTAATAGTTCTTAATTTTGATACACTTTCAATTATAATTTCATGTGCTTAACGGAACCTTTTATTTAAAAGATGTGAGATTATGAAGATCAAAACCCTTTCATTATAATGGCAGTAAAATTAATAAATTAATTGAATAAATTCACGGAATCCTTGATGCCCAATACTAATGAAATACTACCTACTTGATAAAGAAATTATTCCGGAATTCCTCCTACCTCCCTCAAATCCTGAAAGTTGACACAAAAGAAGAATTTTATTCCGCTACAGAAAAATTAATTGAGAAAATCTGTTTAGTCCCATATACTTGCACGTGGTTAAGAAAAAGAAACAGTAATTTTTGGACGTTTCAAAGATGAAAAAAAACAAACTAAATTTTATATGAATTGGCATTGAAATTTATATTACTGCAAATTGCCTTAAGATTAATTGACATGGTCGAGGACGGACGAACAGTCCCTTGGAGAGATCATGAACATCTTTTTGGCATGAGCTAGTGAAGCCGTCAATATAGATGCCACGCAGGCTGCTATACTGAACGTATTCACTCTCCATGCATTTATCCTCCTCTTCAGTCTCCCCCTGCTCCATTATTTGCCTTCAAAACTTATTCCTTTCGATTCTCCCAGTCACATATATCCCCACCTACCCTACCATCCCTTCCCGTCCTCTTCTTAAGCGTTTTCTTCCCATCATCCATCTCACTACTCAGATATCTAAGTCGTTCCCATGATTCCTTTCAATCTTTCCCATCCTCGTGAGTCTCACACTCCCCATGACTCCATTTCCTTTCCTCATCTTCCTACTTCATCGACCTCATTCATTTGAACTCCCCAACTCCATTCACTCCCTCTTTTACTTCTCTCCAATCTTCCCTAATACTTCTGCCACACCCTTTATCGTCTCTCTCCATCTTTCTCCCTCTGCCTCTGTTCTTTGCCGAACTATTCTTCTTCTCCTGTCGTACTTTTCCTTTTGAGAGACCCAAGAACTTCCACATCGGCTGATTGAACTGTTTACCACATCTCTCGGTAATAATTCGGAGTCAAGTGTGATTTTTTGTTGCCGTGTGTTACATACGACATATATACGTACACAAGTACCTTTTTGCCTTCCCGAAACATTTTATTATGTTTTTTGCAGCCATTCTTTTTTTATAACTCCTATCGCCTACGACACCTAGCTCTCTCTTCTTCGAGTTTTTGTAGCTGAAGATGTACGAGTAGGTTTCCCTTTTATATTGATTAAAGTGATTTATTTCACGTTCTCTTGCTATCTTAGAAGCTTGTTTTTCCATTTGCAATCATATTTCTTTTTGAAAATTCAGAAGAATAAAACTAACGGTGCGCCCCACTACTAACATAACATTATATTTTCTCGTGTCTTCACAAGTTTTGCACCGGTAAATACGTCTGTTGATTGCGATCTCGAGCACTTTCCCTTTTCTCCGCCCTCCCTTTGCCCAGTTGTTCCCTAGGACTCCCGTTTCTCCATTCACCCCTCCATGTCTCGGGCACTCTCTTTCATCCCTGTCCGCGAACCAATTCCGCCCTCGAAAGTTCCGGCGGAAAGGAGCCCATCGAGATTTGGTCGAATGAGATGCCAGATAAAAATCCGCCTTCGTTTAGGGGCTTTGAATAAACCCTTTGCCTTCTCTCTCTTGCTCTCTCTTCCCTTGCTCGCTCTCTCACTCTCTCCCTCCGAACCCTCCGGACTAATAGCCCTCAATCTCTTCTTCGTTGCCTACTCCTGTCCCCTCCCTCACTCTCGCTCGCTCTTTGTATCTCTAGCCTCATCTCTCCCTTTCCCTTACGGCCCACGCTCTCGTCACGTCCCCATTTTCAAAGCCCACCTCTTCTCGCTCCTTTTTTCCCCTTCTTCCGTTCCTAATTTTCCTCCCTTCCCCCTTCCTTCATTCACTTCCTTCGCCCTCTCTTTTCTCACGGCCGCTTCTTTTTATCTTTCGCCATTTTCCCTTTGACCTCACCAGACGCCATTACTTCTCAATTCTTCCTAAGACTTCAAACGTTCGTCTTCGTCTCCCTTTCTTCTGTTCATTTTTCTCTTTACCTTATCCTCCATTTTAAATCGCATCACCACCGTAACACTAACATACTTTGAATTTTTTCCATTTCTCTACACTCACCTAGTGGAATTTTGAAAGCCAACTTCATCATTAATTGGGTATCACCGTTTTATAAAATCTCTCGGTGTGATTAGAGATTATGGTTTTATAAAATACTTTAATCGGATTTCTTCCAATGGTTCTAAAAATTTCTCATTGCCTCTCGGTCGAAGCAGTTTTATGTAGCGGTTATACTTTTCTTTTTCTTGAAATACCTAATTCACAACAATAAATAAGATCGATATAACATAGAGTAAAGAATGGCATAAATTCCTCGATTGACTAAGTTGCCAATAAATTATATCATTACCGTATATAAAATGGTGAATTTAATAGATTGATTTTGGCTGGAATTTTATTTGCGTTATACCTGCAACGCGAGTCTTTCCCCCCTCCTAGTTTTGTAACATACTACACTGCTACGCTTTACTTGCTACAGAATGGGCAGCTTGAAAGATGTCTCAACTCTGGAAAAAATACGCCCATGATTCATAGAGTATATTTACGAAAATTGTATTTACTTTCACCACCATCTTAGCAAACACCTCAAGCACTATACATGTCCATAAACTCTCATTTGGCTCCCTTTCTCTCGAACTAACTTTCTCAGCAACTTAGATAATGCTCGTGTGAGTCAGTGAAAGGTTTGAATAATTCAAAAAGGAAAGTTTTCCGTTATGTGATAAGAAACTGTCTGCATGAAAAAGAGTTGACGAAGTAAAACAAGGAAGTCGCTCGCAGCACTATATACCCTTTACCTTGACCTCCCTGACCTCCAATATATTCATTATTTATGCCTCTTTTTACGTACACAGAATCGAATAATTTACACTCCTAAGTGCTGAAGTGATCATAGCAACCAGATATAATCATCGCCTAGTCACACGGAGTGACTTACTACAATTCGATTTGAAAAATTATAGCTGAGGAAAACTTGAAAAGACGACACACATATAAGTGCATCCTTAAAAATAGGCAAATAAATTTTAGTTCACGCAGTTTTTATTGCAATGATTTCGATAAATATGCTTATATTTCCTAATGAGAAAAGGAAATGGCAGCTTGCAGATATGCAACAAAAATTTTAAATTTTAAGATTACAAAATGACATATTCATAGAATGAATTTCAATGCTAAAGTTATAATCGTAAGAATTTATGTGCTCTAAACAAGAAAAAATGTGATAAAGAAAAAGGTAGCATGTTTAAAAAAATATATCTCCAAATTAGCCTGTAAATGTTAATAATGCATGTATAGTCGGTCTGATCATTTCTCCTGAATAGGAATATTGGAAAGAAAATTTACCTTACATAAATATAGCTCTGAAATAAGGCACTGAAAAACGTAATTCGGGTACTATTTAGGGTTATTTAACTATTAATTAAGAAATTGTGGGCTGAATCTAATGCTTGAATGCGTTTTTATTGGGAATCTACTTATACCTATTTTTTTTTCATTTGCTTGTCGGGCAGGAGGGTTTTTTTACATGACCTCATACGAATTTTCACGATTTTCTCTAGAAAATTAATTACAATGCACGGCAGAAAGAGATAACCGACCATTAAAATCAAGCGTGAATAGTTGGCGTGACCATGCTGTACTTTTGTTTGGCCTTTGCTGAATCAATAGGCACGAAGCCACACAGCCGAGAATTCGGAAAATTCAAGTAAATTTTAGTGGTGACATGATGGTTTTAATTTTCGACTATTTGGATTCCAATTACGACTCCTGGTTCATAAAGGTCATCAATTTTAGAAACAAAAAATAAATTTAGTTTTTATGGAAGCCACAGTTATATATGTCGGATCTCTTTGCCACCAACATAGTGGAAAATATACATTAAGGAATAATAAATTTGATTTCCGGTTAAATATACTCTCGATGGACAAACAATGCAATCTCGTCCCGTACTGTTTGAGGAATGCTTTGCTTTTAATTCCACTCCATCCTAACTCTCGGCTCATTTTTCCGCAGGCCATCCATTTTCATCTCATTCCTTTTCTTTGCTTTGCCTCTCGTGTGATTACGTACGGCATACGTCTTCCTCAGCTGAATCTTGCCCACAGACCCATCATGCAACCTTTCTTTCGGGAGGTTTTGAGTCAAATGGCATCCACTGTCATATCATTTCTACCACTCACACACTAAGCTTCAGCTCCAGCCAAGGTCACGTGGTCAGCAATGTTAAACCAATGAATGCCTTTTCACTCTAAACATAATTATTTTCTGCTTGAAATACTTAATAATCTCTTAAATTCGCATAACCTCATCTTTGGTTAAGTTTTATCTTCCCCTAAATAAAACGGTATTTGGCCAAAATTTGTAGCATTTCTCCATTCCACAATCAAATAAATCCATTAAATCTACTTTAGTTATATTATTGCTTTGGCATATAGTAACACTATCAGATGATAAATTGACGAAAAACATTCTTATATCCAAGGGGTGGGAAAGCTGGAGGGACTTGGTGACGGAGCGAAAAACATTGTTAGCATAGAATGCTCAAAAACATAACTAATAATTAAGGTGTAATTAGCAAATGGCCCTATTCATGTGGTAAATCTTAGTAACATTGTGCAGTGCGTAAATTGAAGGAGGAGTTTTAAAGGAGAGAGGAGAAACCAGTAAAGGACATCGTTGGGAATAGCGAATGAATTGCTAAAAATTCGGGTAGGATGTTTCACATTATAGGTGGAATATTTATTGGTCGAAATGACACTTAACTTGAGATTTGATTTTCGAAAATCCTTATTTCAGAAACATATTCTGCATGAAATAACTTCAGGCTATGAAAAATAATGATGAGGGGTATGCTTAAGGCAATCTGTTTCCATATCGGACTGATTTGACTCATTTCAGGTTTGCCATCACTTCCTCTGTTCAATGATCTTCAATGGTTTTACTAATTAATTTCCTAATTCTAAATTAACTTCCTGGTTGATAATGGTAATATTTCGATAACAAACATTCGTAGAAAAGATGAAACCACTACCAGCGGCGATTAATTTATTCTTTCGCGTATCACAATTGTTTGAATACGGCACGGTGCTGCTACATCATTTTTCCAAGTGGCAATCGGTACGAAAATCACAGCCACAGTTACAACGGTTATAAACCTGAAAGTTGGTTTGATAAGTGAAAGTGAGATGACGCTTATCTAAGCCTAATGGCGTGTGAAAATTCACACATCAGGGAAGGGGCCCAGGTTCCTTCCCTCTGCAGCCTGTGATTTCCCAGAAAGATCCAGTAACCGAAAAATCTCGCAGCTTAGGTAAAGTTGAGGGTGCCCAGAGGAATCACCTGGAATGGCACTCTGGTTCAGCGCCCCACCCACTAGACTACCGCTCCCCTTCAGTCTCATACAGCTAAGTTAAATATTTGCAAAGATGATTCAAGTTAGAATTGAGAATGAAATGAATGGCTCCCTTGATAGAAATACATTAATGTCTCTAAAATAAATGGGAAAATGAAAGGCAACACATCCTTATGGCTAATAATCGAGAAAATAAAAGAATACGGGAGCCAATATTTTTAACTTCCGTAGACGTTTGAAATTCCAAGACAGTGTAAAGTGGGGTCTGATGTTTAACATAATGAAATAAAAAGACAACCTTAGAGACAGGAAAATCATTTATGATCTAAATAAGGACAAGGGAGACTGTGAAGGCAAACAATGGAATCAAAATGGTAAATATCTAGTGCATAATCAGAAGGCTGCTGTCACCTCATCTATTTAACTTGCATATATAAGGAATCATTTCAGAGATTAAAGATGTGATAGAAAGAGGAACAAATATTTCAGCAACAAAAGTGATTCATTTTCGATAGCATGATGGCATTTGTGCAACTAATAAATCAAGCCTTCAAAAATAAAAAATAAAAACGGGATGTATCCTAAGAGGCTTGGCGTGAAAATAAATTAAGGATCAGTATTAAGTAGTATTAAGCCAAACGGCGTGTGAAATTAACAATTCAGGGTAAGGTGTCCAGTTCCTTTCCCTGTTCCGCCTATGATTTCCCAGGATTACCTGGAAGCCTAAAAATGGTACAAAGCTTGGGTGAAGCTGCGGGTACCCAGAGGCATCACCCGGAATCGAACCCGGGCTGTCCGATTAGTAGCTCAGCGCTCTACCCACTGGTACCCCTTTACATGGGATTAGGGCAAAAAATTAAGGATAAAGTTCTAAAATACACCAAAAGAGGAATAAACTAGACTAAATTTTGTAGCAGTTGGTAGTATCGGCTGTTACTTGGTAAAATCGATTCATCTTAAAAGGTAAACTAACCTTTGTTTTTCAAAAATTTTAATAAATATTTCAGTTGGAAGGGAAATATTAGAAGAATTAAAATAATGTCGCTACTTAAGACGTTTAAGTAAAGATAGAGGGCAATGTTACAAGAAATTAGGCTTGACAAGGAGTGCTTTCAATAAGAAAAATTATAAAGCATAAAATATCATTAACTCATAAAACTCATGCTAAAACCTGAACATGAATTTCATTTTTACACAAATACTCAACATGGATCATGTGCTTTAATGAAAAGATATTAAAAAAGACTGAGGCCTTCCAACTGTGGATCTATATGAAAATACTATGATCCCATGGACTAAGAATGTTACCAATGGTGAGGTTTATAGATGAGGATTCGAGATGAAGCTTACATATGGAGGAAAAAAGAAAAAAAATATCCGGGTATGTTCTCCGATAAGGCGGCTTAATAAATTATATAATTGAGGGAATTAAATAATTTAAATGAGAGAGGGGATAATAAACAGGAAGATGAATATCTTGCAAAGTTAACAATACTGCCGATACTGCCTGCAGTACCTACTGGGAAATGAAAAGGAAAAGTCAAGACCAGGAATGTTGGAGAGCCATTAATTACTTCCAACCAATCAAAAGATAATAGACTAAGGGAAAAAGCAATAATACGTAGATTAACCTCATTCTTATTTCACAATATCTCATTCAATTCACAATTCAAAGCCAATACAAGCGTCAAAAGCGCTGGGATGAATTTGGAAGATGTCTGAATTTTTTCTTTGACGAATCCTCCTCGAAGTAACATATCTTTGTCATAGATGAAAAAATACACCAAATATGTGTTATAAATAATATTTTTTACCGTTGCGATTTTATGATTAATTTTCTCAATACTTCAATACCAATTTCTGGATACGTTTAAGTTCCAATTAAGCGCATAAATTTTTTTAAAGGAAGATGGTAAAGTAAAAATAAGTTTTTAGAAAATTCAAATGAATTATCTCAATTTTATTACCACACCCTCTGTTTGTGAGAATAATATGCGATTTTCGGGGTCACCGGCGGTTAAAATTGGCCAACGGTCGCTATTTTTCATCATACGGGATGAAAATGCGCTGTGGGCGAAACCTTTTTATATGGTAATAGTATGAACATTGCCAAGAACATTGCTAACAGACGCATTGCTTCCATCAAGTGCAGTAGTTATCTTTTAGCGTACCGCTGCCATTAGGCGGTAAATTCTGCATTTCATATCTCATTAAAACTACTTTTCTTTCGAATGCGCAACAAAATTTACGAGTAAAAACCAATTTAGTCTGACGGAAAACGGGTGGTGAGTCCGAGTCTAAACTTGTGACCCTGGAAAACCTGTTGGCAAGCCAAGGTTAGTCTAAGCCTTCGCTAATGACTCGCAGACTACCCGTAGCATTCTTAAAAATGAAAGACAGTTAATCACTTTTTCAATAGCATGGGATTTCATGCATCTCTTTCCTCTTGGGTTAGTGAAGGTCGAGGTCTATTGTAACCAGGTGAGAAAAGCTATTTCTGTTCCTCTCTTCTTCAAATGAACCTCCAAAAGCCTACAGGATGCTTTTCCTTCCTCCCACGTATCTTCCTCCTCACCCCACCCCCAATATCTTATGAGACGCCGCCGTCGCAGTACTATTCCCAATACTCCCACCCCTCCTTCGTCACCTCCATTTTCCTCCCACGCCACCCACCCCATGGTCCCTGAGGCAATTCGCTTCCCTTCGCGCACCGGCTCCTTTTGGCAGTTCTGCCATTAAAGCTGTAACGTCCACTGCTGCCCTACCCCAATCCAGTTATCGCACAACCTTTCTCATTTATCGCCTTCTCATACTTGTGATCTTACCCTCCGCCATGCCCATCTTTTTTGGCTGACGGCGATCCAAGTATTGACTGGCCTTCGCAATGCCCTTGGTGATTCACATCAGACTCTCGACATAACAGAGGACGGTGAGGTTCCTTCCCTCACTTCTCTTCTTATCGCCTCAGTATACATTACTATATTGTGTTGCCTCATTCTTGGCTAGTACCTACGGAGTGGATCATGGTTCTCTTTTTTCTTACTCGTCATCTCTAACGCAACCCACAACGCAATTCTTCCTTGGTAACGCAGTTTGCGATCACGGATCCTGCGGCTTAGTCCAATTGATTCGTGGCAGCTCCAGGAACCGCGTTATGTTGAGCTCCGTGGGGTAGAAATTTAAAGAACTAAGATTGCGTTTTCTTTGTCGATTTACTTGATCACGATTATTTTCACAGAACTCGAAGACCAGCGATAGTGCGGTGGAGGGATCTGTACCAGCTTCCCAAAAGTAGGTCCCCGATTAAGCATTTATAGATGGCAGGATATTTTCTGGTTGGGTGGAAAAAAATTGCAAACTGAAAAAAACCATCGGTTAAAATGAACTGTAAGCTTTAAATCCTGAGGCACGAGAGAATCATTCTTGAAGAATAACCTGGGGTCGCCAACTTGGGGTTCTCCATTTTTATCCTCCTCTTAATCTCTATTCGCACGCAGTTACCAGACATTGCACCAAAGAATCGGTGCCGCCCAGATCAGCGCTTTTGAAATCACGCATTTCTGGAGCTCCTCGAAGTCAGTGCACGTACTAATAACAGATTAGATAGCTAATAACCTCTTCAAAAGGAAATTTTTGCAGGCATCTCACTGGTCCGCAGTCCAAACACCAATATGACTTCGTCACCTCCAAATCGCATTTCCGCCACTGACACCACCCCTAAATATGTTTACCCCAGATGACCTGTGATGGGTAAGTTGGGTTCAGAAATGCACCAAAAACAGCATTTAGATAGTTATTTGATTATTCTACTTGCTATTTGCTGAGAGCAAACAGCAAGTAGAATATCGCCATTAATCGATCCTCATCAATTTCAACCGTAAACAGCTGAATTCTAGAGAGAGAGAGAGAAATCGCGACGGTGACAAACCGTAATCGAAGAGGAAAAGGAAAGCATGGATCCTAAATATTTTCATACGCTTCATACGTAGATCTTATCTGAGTATCAGCCATACCCCCACTCTGTCATCTACAGCAGTGCCTGACAAAGCTGAATTCTATGAAATGATTTTAGTGAATTTCAGTTCTCATTAGTGTAATTATAACTCCAGGTGCATGTTTAGAAAGTTTTTTCTTGCCAAAAAAAATATTCAACAATATATAACTTAAACATACAAATGTTCCATTAACGATAATAAACATTTATTACATTAATTTCTCAAATTCTTTTACATAAGCTACTTTATTATAAAACATTATTTAGGATTTATTTAGCTATTGAATGGTAGTTGATAGTTGCGGATTTTCACGAGAAGAAAATTTATATTTGAAATCAGAACATTAACTACCAATGATGGTTTCAATACTCTTCAACACCATGCTAAAGTTAAAGTAGCATAGACCAAAACATAGGAGGTCATCCATAAAGTTCTACATCGCTTACGTGACAGTAAAAATGTAATTGAGAGCGTGGCTAGTGAAGAGAGATACGTCAGCTTTAATTTAAATTACAGGGTGGTCAAGAATTAGTATAATATCTTAATATCACTGATTATCTTTTGTGAAAGTCAGGTAGCAATGCTAATGCCGATAGGATATTTTCCCCGATGCCAGATCAATGGTCAATTACCATGATTAACCCAAGCCCTTAACAAGAAAGAAGAGCTTGCTTGTTACGTTGTGAAAAAAATTAATTCACTGCGATAAATTTTACAAATAGTTTTTGTGTTACAAATTAGTTACTTGAAAAATCTCATCGAAATATGTATAATCTTGTTTATTCTGCATGATCAAATTAATATTTAATTCTTTGTACCGAAATATATTATTGCTACACTAACTTGATTCTGCATATCCTATATAATCTACGGATAAGCATCCATCTTCGATTAATTCAATGTGATAAGAGGATATTGTTTATTTATTTACTATATTTATGTTTTTTTTTAAGTTAAAATTTAATTTCCAATAAAATTTCTTCACAATTGTTGCAAATTTTAACATTTCAAGAATCGGTGTCCTGATTTTGAACAATGAGAATAGACACCCTATCTTCACTCTTAAATCTCAGGTAATTCGTGTCAGAATGTTTTTATTTTTTCTCTTTCAGGTCTTTTTTTCAACAGGGCAAGGATATTATGTTTCTACAACAATACCGTAGTTTTTATTCTCTTTCAGTAGAATATTTATTATCAGTAAAACCTATTATTTCATAAACCTCAAAGTATTTTGAAGACTACTTTTTTACGAACATACAAGTCCAGAGAATTAATTCTCTTTTTATTGAACTGAAATAATGAAAAAACCTTTTACTGAAAATCCGAGTTACATTATCTGAGGGTACTATCATATCCTCAGTGAGGTTCCCTGAAACACAGGCAGAACTTTCCTGAATGTTTGAAATAAAACCTTTTTCGACAACACTGCCATACGGAGAAAAATCTTTTGTTCCATTATGAAAAATATGAAAGCATATTTTTTTTGTCGGATTGGGTGTTCCCAAAAGGAAAATAATTAACTTTCTGCCTTTGTCATTTCCTCTTCCTTCCGGCGCGAGAAACGCGGCGCTGCTATTAATAAGAGCTTATTCATGGCATGTTGTCGCTCAGCGAATCTCTTTCTAAACAATAGCGGGGGCCAATTATATTGGCCTCTGAACCTCGCATCACTTTTGCTGCACCATTCATAAATCTGTGTCGTTTGGTTGAAATATTAAAAGAAGTATAGAAACACACGAAATTCATAAATGTCATGAAAACGGATTCAATAAAGTACGTAATTGGAGTTAAAGATAACTTCATAGTCTAATCTGTTTCAAATTGGAAATTTCATTAAAATACCTTTATATTTATCTACATTTCGTACTCAAAAGTTAAGAAATAATAAGACACTTTAATAACTTATGATTAGGCAAACGGTCGGCAATGATTCGAATTGAAAAAGCATTTCTTTTTTTAATGTTTTATTCCAAATATTTATTGACAGCACATTCCCATCTTCACTAATCGATACTAATTCCATCATGACCTGTTTTCTGCATTGCATCCCTCATTATTTGGCCTACGTAATTTCATATCGGCCTTCCTGGTGGGGTCTATCGTTTTATTATATTCCTTACACATTCACTGCGTCCAAAGTTTCTCCAATCTTTCCATTTTATGCTAGAGAAGGTAGTTGGCATTACTTGAAGGATCTTCTCATTGATGTAAAATAATGTAGAGAAAAACAATGTCTTGTAGCATCAGCCTGACGATTTCCACTT
>LYUA01001203.1:62209-82249 GCA_002093875.1 Calopteryx splendens | reverse complement strand
GCGGCTTGCGGGGTATCGTGTAGATTTAGATGGATCTTGTAGATTATAAAGTTTTTCTGTTAAGTCTGCACAATTTGAAAATAATACACGCTAGATCAATGAGTATCCTGTTCTACTGAAATATATGAAAATGGCAGGACATAGCAGCAGGAATTGATTATATCCCCATAGAATCACTAAAAGGTTTTAGGAAAAATGGAAGGAAGACATTTGTTGGACTTATACGGACTATTCATAAGAGATGACTTTGGCCATAAAATGTTAGTAGATCAATTTTGATCCCCATCTCGAAAACAGTGTAAATCAACAGTGTGTAAGTATGGTAACGTATCTACAGTATGTGTATGACCATAAGTTTGATTTCACATGCAGCAAAGTTAGTTCTGAGAATCTTCAACAGAATAATACAGAATAGGGCAAATAGCTACCAAGGCAAAGATCATTTTAAGATTAGAAAAGGGAAAGTAACAAGTGATGCCATAGCAGTAATGAGAGCATTAGTAGAAATAAATACTGAATTGAATCAGGAGGTCTTTGCGATCTCAGCAGATTTTGAGAAGGCGTTCGGTATGAGTAAAATGGACAAAGCTGATGGAAATATTGTAGACTGGAAGGATAGGCGACCAATTCGAAACCTGTATAACAATCATACGGCACATGTAAGAGTAGCTGAGGGCAGGGGAGTAAGATAGAGTTGTCCATTATCACCCGTGCTTTTCAACGTATACGTGGAGTTAAAAGTATAAGGGATTGAAATGGGTATAAAAGTGAGCGGCGAGGTGATAAATTCAGTTAGGTTTGAAAATGATCAAAGACGAGTCAGTCCGCCAGCCAAGGCATTGCAGTTAATATTGAGTGCTTTACAGAAGGAATGTAGGAAATATGGGGTGAAGATTAACCAAGAACAAAAGTAATAGACTCTCAAGAAGTATGAAGATTAAGTAAAACGTTATATTACGATGGGATACTTTGATTAATAATAGCGCTAGCAAAAGAAGCATTTGTAAGGAAGGAAATAATTACAGGTAGTACGAGTAAAGAAAGTATTAGTAACAACTTGAATGGAACCGAAACAGGGACTTTAAGGTATTAGGATTAAATATCCTTTGATGGGTGGGTATGGAGAATATAAGTTGGACAGAGAGGAACTATAATGACGACGTTTTCAATATTGTGGAAGAAGAAGGGACATTACCAGGTCAAATCCGAAGAAGGCCGAAAGAAATGGGTAGAGAAATATTGAGAGGTAATTGAACGATGAGGGAGAATGCTCGGTAAGCGAGATAGAGGAAGAATAGGCTATTTAGACGCTGTGTAGGTAGGGAGAAAGTACGAATAATTGAAGGGGAAAGTTATGAATGGGAAACAAGAAGGGCTTCACGTGAAACGCATATACATTATAGTATTTTGGGGGCCATCCAAAACCTACCTTTCGTAAGTTGATAACCTTTGATTAGGTCCCGCTTTAATTGAGACTTTCTCGCTCTATCTCCATAGTTTTGATCATTCTTTACAAATCTCTTATTTCACGAGTCATTTGAATTGAGCTGTTCTCCGTCATCATGAACCATGTTATTAAGGAGCAAAATTCTCGCAATATTTTATTTTGATTCATTTCGTTCTCTACGTACTCATTGAACTACTGTCATGATATAAGTTATTTGCTTTTTGTCACCGAGTCGTTCACAATCATCGATCTACTCATGAACGACACCACTCTATATCGTAGGCAAACAGTAAATAAGCCCAGGCTCATATGCCTAAGGCTTTTTAAAAGAAGCAAAAAAATTTCAAAAATAAACTATTAATTCTGGTAACTGAACATGAGAAATACAGCACGATTCGATGGCACAAGTACGTATTTACTGACCTTACACGCTTAAGTTTCGAGTTTTGGTAGGAACGATATAAGAAATGATCCTAATTTGGTGGAGGACAATCCTATTTATGAAAGTACCTAGTCTTCGGATGCATTATTGTGATTAGGTCATATTTAGTAGGTTTCCCAAAACTACATTAATTCATAAGTTAAAAGTAATCATAAAAACTATATAGAAGATTCTTAACCACAATTAAGTACCTACCCTGAGAAGAATATTCTATACATGCTGGAGGAGATTTACTTCATTAGAGTTTTCTGCATGAGTAAAATACAAGGACTTGTAAATTGACTTGAAGCTTGAGAAACGGGCCACTTATTGAATAACATCTCTGGAGATACGTTAATACAGAAAGATTTTCCACCAACAGCCAACATCAAATAACAATGGCCCCTGAAATACGTAATCAAAATTTCACCAGTCTAATACAAAGTCAAAAGACTTAATCTTATTGACAAAATAAAGTTATTGCAGAGTAGTTAATTAAAATTGTATTGCTACTTATTCTTGACATACCTGCTTCGTGAATGTACCAATGTTCCACACGTTTAATACATCAAAACTCACATTGACATTAAGTATGGTGCTTTTTCATAATTGAGAGTCTTGAAATTAAATTTCTCAGTAAGCTTGCAAATATGCCAATCCCAGCGTTCTGGTTACTTCCTCCTTATATTTACATTTCGTGCCAATTGCTGATTTGCTTTGCGCATCCACACGGCTTTTGTTTCTTTAATTACTTTTTCCTCTACCAGAGGCGCCACTAAAGTCCATGTTCTGCAGTTACCCGCCAAGTGAGTGTAAACATGTACAAGATGAATTCGCGACGTTAAGAGTTTTCTCTCTCTGAATTTCATCACCGTATTCACGTTTACCTTATAATAAGGTATGGGGTAATGCCAGAGTTGTTAAACCGTCGTTTTACTGGCATATATCGTCTTTCATAACTTATTATTTACGTATGCGATCGCCGGTTGCCAAAGTTTATCGAACTCTTTCAACTTCTTGTTTTAGTTGTTATTGTCATTAATATTCACCAATATGGCATCGTTACTATTTGCTGAGCTTGCCGCTACATGCAATGCCCTTGGATATTACGATGGGATGAAATATCATAAAGATGTTCATTGTCTTGGTAAGTGTTTTGGACTAAGTAGGTTTGTACTTATGTATGTATATTTTCATCTGTTGCTCTCCTAATGTTGATGAATTATGACTGTCGTATTTTTTTAGAAACCATAAAGGATCTTATTAGATATCTTCGTCGAGATGATGATAGTCATGAAATTCGTCGATACCTGGGAGATACAAACATTGTGAAAACTGATTTAATTCCTATTTTTAAGGACTATGCCGATGACAAATACTTGTTCGAAGTTCTGTTGAGGTATTATATAATTTTGTAAAGTCATCCTTTTAATTTAATTTAGATAAGTTGTTACTTGTTCTGATTTTTAAACGTTTATTTGAGGCAAATATATCTTTATTAGGTTGCTGGTTAATCTCACAAACCCAGTGCTTGTCCTTTTTCGTGAGGAATTACCTGAAGATAAGACCACCAGAAACTATTATCTGAAAATGATTGGCCACCTTCAAGCGTATAAAGAAGCATTTGTTGATGAGGCCGTTTGGACAATTTTGGGAAAGAAATTAGGGGACATGTTGCAAGTAGTAAGTATAAATCCATCAAGAAATATTGGTAAATTAGATGTATTGAAAACAGTATTTCATGATATAAAATTATTATTGTATACTACTCAGAATCATCATGTGCAGTTAATAAAAATCTCAATATTTTTATATAGGAATGGCAAGAAAGAGATGAAGACATGAATCTCTCTATAATGAGAATACTAACATTGGCCAGGAACATCCTGCAAGTGCCTGCAGATCAATTAGCAGAGAAGAGGCCTGATAATGATGCAAGTCTTCATGATCAGGTATGACTATGAATAGCAGAAAATTATATTTTTTTACCTCTTTTTGATTGATTTAAAACTGTAATTTGTTCTATTCCTTGCTATTGTTACACCATTATTATTTCTTGTAGATATTGTGGGCCATCCATGTGTCAGGTTTAGTAGACATTTTCTTGTACATTGCATGTTCTGAAAATGAAGACCAGTACTACATGCACATTCTAGAGGTAGGGATGTTGAATTCTTATGTTTTAAAATTTCTCATTTGAAACTTTTAATTTTAGCATAACTTTTGAATTTCATCGAAAATTTAGTTTTCCCAAAGTGTTTTTGCATTTTGTTAATGTGGTATTTTATTTTTTAAAGATTGTATCCCAAATGCTAAGGGAGCAAAATCCTTCACAACTGGCCATTGCTGCTGCCCAGCGCAGTGTGAGTGAGCAAATGAGAGATGAAAGTGAACTTATAGCCATACGAGAGCGAGAGTCACAAGCCCGAA
This sequence comes from Calopteryx splendens, assembly GCA_002093875.1. NCBI lineage: Eukaryota > Metazoa > Arthropoda > Insecta > Odonata > Calopterygidae > Calopteryx > Calopteryx splendens. The sequence goes on along the minus strand of LYUA01001203.1, from coordinate 77,951 downwards.
GAGAAAAAATGCGGAAGTTTGCTAGTGCTAGGTATTAAAGTTTTTAGTATATGTAAACTGCTGTTAACCCTAGAAGAAGAAGCCACTCTTACCTGTTTTTCTGTCAATTATCAGGCATTCTAGATTCCTTGGCACTTACTGCGTCAAAAATGTTCAGTCAATTAGTGATCGGGAGTTGATTTACCATAGACCTCTGAATAAATTGGAATCTTTGGACTTGGATCGTGATAAGGTGAGTTAAATATTCAATGATTACTTAATTGTAATTTGCTCAGATGAAAATACATCGCAAATAATCTAGCTTAATATTTTAGTGTCGTGATTATGATGGAATAAAATACTAATGAATTTAATTTTAGAAAAAAGTCAAACTTCCTAAAAATCGTGCACCATTGAAAGAAGAAAATTTAGAGAGGCGCTCTGCATTCAGCATTCGACTGTTTCTGAAGGAGTTTTGTGTTGAATTTCTTAATGGAGCCTACAATAATCTTATGTATAGAGTAAAGGTAATTGTATATATATTTTGATGTGTATAATATTATATGAAATTCCTTGATGTGAAGCTGTTTAACCATGTATACTTTTCATTTGAGTTTATCATTGATTCCCTCAAGTTGCTTTGTCAAATTATTTAATATTTCATTATAATTTTAGTTTTATTCTTTATCTGATTTTTCAGTACATGATCACTGGAGGTGAAACTCAAGCAAATGATGAAACTTACTACCTTTGGGCTCTAAAATTCTTCATGGAATTTAATCGATGCTATAAATTCAGGGTGGAATTGGTTAGGTATGTTATCCTCATTCTTTAGTGAATAGGTTCATTTTATGTTTTTATTACATCCTCAATCATTTTTTATTTTTTAGCGAAACTATTTCTGTCCAGACATTTCATTTTGTCCAAGGTCAGATAGAAAATTATTTTGAAATGATGAAGGTTGACAAGAAAAAAGTTCCAATTTGGTCACGGCGTCTGCATTTGGCCATCAAAGCCTATCAAGTAAGAATAATACATGCATTCTATAAATATTTTTAGATATTTTATGTATGTTAGTACCTTAATATCGGATTCTGTACCTTCAAAATAAGTTGTTGGTTAGTGGAATGGGTATTTACTTTGTAAACTGTGATTTATTTTTCTTATTACAGGAGCTACTGATGACCCTAGGTGCAATGAGTAATTCACCTGACAAAAAGATAAAGGATTCTGCTCAAGTTTTAATGAGCAATATATTCTATGTTGTAGAATACAGAGAGCTTTGTCTAACACTTTTAATATCTTATGTCCCACAAAAAATGTCAACACTTTGTCTCCAAGACCTTCTAATGACTGTCCATATATTTATGAAACTCCTTGAATCTCATTGTGGGGGTAACAAAAATGTAGTGGTGCAGAAAAAATCTGTTAAACAGAAGAAGAAGAAGAAGGCAAAAGGTGTTACTGAAAACCAGAATTCAGGTAAACGATTTTGAAACCAGTTGGCCTGATTCAATTGTGGGCTCTCAAAAAATTATATACTATAGGGTTTTACTTAATCCCAAATGCTATTGCACTATATCCTATTTTGTGTAACCTATCATATTTTTCATTCAAATAAGGTAAATGTTGGTAGTTATTTTTTTTTGGAAAATTAACAATATATGATGACCTTTGTGTATTTCAAAATTTTTTCTCTTCGTGACAAATAAAGCCAGCTGGAATTTTTTTTTGGCAAAGATATTTGAAGTAAAGTTTCGGTTCTCCATCAGATATGTTTTGATTGCTAAAGCACCTTGAGTGGCTTTGGAGGTGATTTACACAAATAATGTAATTCCAGCTGGCAATACCTGCCAGACAAAATTAAATTTCTCACTTTTTTATGTATCATTGGAAGCACTACTGTTTTTCCTCTTGACTGATTGACGTTGAGGTAATTTTTGTGACATTCATAATTTTAAAAGCCTAAGCTCCAATTAATTATCACACTCAGGTAATGCTACACTTTTACTTCACTGCCATATTGTTTAGCTCACATTTCCATCCTCTCCATTGTATTAAGGCCTGCCACAATCACCTCTTCTCATTCTGACCAATTTGTCTACTGCTAAGATACGATGAATGTATCCTGCAAAGATTTTCCCTCCATTACTGCATTTATTGACTTGTGCTGCATCAATTGTTCTTTGGGCTCACTCTCAGCTAAATATGGAGCAATAAATATAGTTGTAAAGTGCTCAGTAAGCTACAATTTTTGGTTCTTTTTTCTTGTGACCATCTTCATTGTCCTTTTATTTGCCTGGTAATCCAAATATCGTGAGTTTTAAACCTACTCGAGGCTTGGTTGCTTTTAGTATGCATTGATTAAATTTAGAAGTGGATCTATATGTATATTTGTCATTAAGGTTTATACATATTATTACCACTAATGTTATCCTATGCTTGTGGTTATTGTAGCCCAATGGGTATAAGTTTAACTACAGAACAGAGGATTCTGGTCTCTAATCAGCATTATGTTGTTTGGCACCCCCTGATAAACGAAAGGTGTTTGTTTATCTGCTTACCAGGTATTTCTAGAAATAGAACTGGCTCCCCATTCTAGATGAATGAATTTCTCACACCATAGGCTGTGGTATGTGGTGACTTTTATGTTTACCTATGTATCCAACCATCAGGTTGAATACTGTGGTTAATTATGTGTTCAGTTTATCATTTCTCATTGAATTTGCTGCCTGAGTCAATTTCATTCATAAATTAGTTTGTTTTTTTGTGATTTTAATTAACTATTTTCACCGTCATGTTTTGAAAGTTTATCTTCTTTGTTGGTCTGATATTTACATTCCACATTTTCTTTTAACAGTGCATTTTTTTACACCCTAAAGGTCAGTATTTTAAAATGGAACTTTGTTTTTATGTTGATTCAAATTGCAGAGAATGCCCAAGACAGAGAAAAGAATTTGGAAGAGCAGTGGGAAGAGATTGGTCCAGAACTATCGGCAGTTCTCCAAAGTGGATTTGAAATCCCTGGAGATATTATCCCCTTTGATGCCACTTCAGATGTCAGCATTGATGACCAGAGGTAATACTTAATGTTTTGCACAGTAAGGGGGCATCCATTGATTACTCAAGTTAATTTTGGGGAAAGAATTAGAACTCTTAGAGTCATGGTGGATCACATTAGAAGAGAACACACATATAGGGCACATTCTTTTGGATCTACAACTCTATATAATCAATTACATACAAATTTGTGCTATTATTTGTATTCCCTTTAAATTCTACATGTTGCACACTCCAATGCTTGCTTATTATTATTGTGTAATTCTGGGGTCACTTCCAAAGTTGACTGGATGTGAAGCATTATTTTGCCAAACTTTTCTCTTTCATTACAGCGAGTGTCTCTAGTAGTGAAGCAAATGTTGGTTATTACATAGCTTTATGTATGCTTTTCAATGGAAAGGTTATAAGATGGTATTTTAACTAATTAATTCATTCCTGAAGATGCTCACTGTTATGTGAGAGGAATGTTGTGCCAAAAATGCTCTGCATGCAGACAACATGGGAAACCGCTAGAGCATTTATTTATTTCGGCAATAGCTTACAATTTACAAATAATTANTTATTGCTAATAAACTTTTCATTGATGTCCATTTTGAACTCAATATGATATGTTTTTGTGCTTCATCATAAAGGGAGATACATGATAGTGAAGTCCCACTTTAGAGGCCTTCATTGCCTAATCCATACTGAAATCATCTCCCTTTAGTCTTTAATGTGCAGAGACATAACCTGAAGATAAGCCAATTTGTTGTCTGCGTGCTCAATGCAATAAAATAAATTTTTGGGTGAATGGTCTGATTGTGCAAGATGGAATTCTGAGAAAATTTCATTAAACGTTGCTAATAATAGGTGGAATATTACTCATAATTTCTCTATCAAAATATATAATTTAAAATATACATTTGTTTAATGCATGGTGGCAGTTATATTATTTTTATGACTGATTTGGTGTCTTGGATCCATATTCACATAAATTTAATTTACTTGTATTTATATTTTAGGGCAGATGCGATGAGAAAAATCCAAGACCTTCTGAGACAGCACAAGACAGAAGAAGCAATTGGTTTGCTACGAGCTGCTAGGTATTTAGTTGTCTCTGTGTTACATACTTTCTGTTTGTATATTTTTTTAATACATTGATGATTCTTATGAATGGTTAAAATTATTGAATGATTGTAATGTGTATTTGTGACAACAAGATGTATTTTAAATGACATCACAAATGGTAATTGTAAATGCATGTTTTTAATGAAGTTAAACCAGGTTTAAAGTTACCTAAGTGTCATGGTGCAATTTTACCATTGACCAATATTTCAAAGTCATGTCTACGTTAAATATTTCTTTAATTTCATGGGAATATTAAAAATTTAGTTTTTCATTTCTTAAAAAGTATAATTGCATGATATGTAGGTTTTTTACAACTCCTGTAATGAGACTATATTTCAGGGAGGTATGGCCAGAAAATGACTACTTTGGGAACTCGCTCATGGCTCCAGAGGATGAATACATGGCCTTCAGAGAAATATACTTTGCTGACATCAAAAGTAAGTGCCATATTTAGGATTTATTTTGTATCTTCCTCTTCTTTTATTCTCCCTCGAATGAAGGGAATGCCAAAAAAAGGAATATCCTATCTCTTTACTATTGCATGATTCTGTTGTTTAACTAGCTGTGTTGGAACAATGCTCCAGCAAATTCTCCATTTTATAATTCCCACTATAGTAATAGTTAGAGGGTATAAGAGTAGTCATCCTTAGTCCCCCTGTAAGAAGGTTTCCAGGGTATCAGATGGATGCCATTGATTTCATGACTGATAAATATAGTGTGATTTTGGTATTGTTATTCCGAATATGAATTTTAATTCTGCAGTGGAATAGCAGCTATGGCTGATGGTTTTGCTTATTTTTGCTGCCGCCAATAAGCCACTTGGAAATTACTGCGCATTTATTCTGCATTTCCGGAGGTAAAGGATTGCTTTTCAGCTTTCCTCATCCCTCAATGGTTTGGCATAGAAGCGAATGTCTGATCCCTTTTGACCGTCATGTATGTATGTATGTATATATATAATTTTTTTTTTCGATTTATTTCCTCCACGTATTCAATCCTTCAGGATCCACCCTCGTTATCGCACCAAAATCCGCCATTTAGCGCACTGCGTCCCGTCATTTTTTTTCCCCCTTTTGCCCATTTAACTTTTTCGATGGCGAGGAAATTACGGCGTGATTGGTGGTAATCGCCATTTAGCGTGGTCAATTTGCTCCCCATCCCTCCCCACACTCACGCACGCACCCCTTCGCCGTGCGGGGGACCCTTCCCTTTCCCGTCGGAACTCGTTAAGCACGGGGGGGGGTTTTTAGGCGGCCGGCGTCCGGGAGTTGGGACGGGGTTTCTCTTCCAAGTTGAGAAAGGAAAGAGAGGGCTGGGGTTTCGGGGGTATTTGGAAGGGCAGACCCAGGGAAGGAGTTGCTTCAGCAGCTTCCCTATCAGAGTGTCGAAGGGGACCCGAAATGACATTCATCAGCCCGCGGAGACTTTTGGTGGTTCAAAGCGGCAAGGTTTGGATTACTAAGGTCTTTCTGCTATTGGCGTAGTATCGGCAATTGGGATTTTAAGGTTCTGTGGCCGTTTCGCAGCGTAAACTAATCAGATTTAAAGAGTACGGCCAACGTAAGAAGTGTTTTTTTTTACCAACTGTAGCCAACACGAGATAATACAAGTGTGATTCAAAATGACACGAGACATCACAGTCGTAGGGTATCAGCTGCTTTTAGGAAAATGGTAATAATCGCGAGGTATTTTCCTGTTGATTGGCGGCAAGAATGAATTTTCAGATTTATTTCAGTAATTTTGTATGTATTTAATCTGGATTTAATCACTGGTGAACATAAAAGCATTCATGTTTTAATGAATTGTTCTTAGCATAGGTACATACGTTTATATTTTTAAAATGTATTGTTGCCCTGAGCATGTCTTGAGTTGACATATTGTGCTCTCACGTTAGAGAAATCAAAGATTAATTTCAGATGTGTATCTTGACGGAACTGGATGGAGACCATGAATAGCAAGTTGATATCGTCTAATTAATTAGTATGGCAGTATAGAGTTATAAAACTCGCCTGTGGCCGCAAAGTATAGAATAAAATTCTGTATTGTCAAAGAAATCGTAAAGGAATAGACCTATTGGTAAAACGTTCAAATTTTCTCCCGGAGAATAATCTTAATGCCCGCATATATATTTAAGGAGTTCCCCGTAGAGAGGTACATGAAGGCCAGAAAGTGATCGAGAAAATTTTAGTTCCGGTCGTAAATTCAGTGCATCGACCGACCACGCAGTAGCAACAGGCTCACTATCCGTAAATAACTCATGACCTCAATGTGATAAGTCAAAATATTTTGGAACAAATATTAAAAGACGCTGTGCATATTCCACTTCTTCTTAATTTGGTCAATTCTATGTTTATATATTTGAATGCTTAAATTATGAATATTGGTATACCTACGGTATCATTCCGAAGTGGACAAGGAATACTGAAAATTTCACTTGGAGTCGGAGTTCGTAGTCCTTACATTTCATGTTCGCATACACTTAATCCTTTTTTTTAATCAGGAACCGTCGCGTCGTATTCGCTAAATGAAATCCGCCGCAATCACCGTCTCGGCATTCTTACGGGAGCTGGAAAAGTTTTCAGCGTTCTTGCGCTCACGTCACTGGTTCAGTTTCGATTTAGACTTCTTTCCGACGCTCCGCGTGATGCAAGCTCCCTCGCAGAGTGGATTCTGCTCGATCCAAATCCCATCAAATCACCATCACGCGAGGTCACTCCCAAACACTAGTGCGCTGCTCTCTCTCTCTCTCGAGAGAGAGAGGGTATAAATTTTCCCTCGCCTTCGCCACGCGTCCCTTTCCTTCTGTCCCACGCCTATTTCTCGCACCTTTCCCCAATTCTCGCCGATCGATGGCACCGTCGGAGATTTCCGCTCGGTTGATTTTTCCTCCTGCTTCCGCCGCTCTCCTCTCCCTCCCTCCTCCCCCTGCTCTCGGAAGCGCACTCTTTCACTCACGCCCTGTCCTTCCCACGCAAGGCCGTTGCGGGCGGGGGGCTTTGAGGCGGCCGTGGCTCACAAGCGGCTTCTGGTCCCGCCCCCTCGTCCGCCTCCGAGCCGTGTTTTGCCGCTCGCCACCCCCTGCCTCTCCTGTCAACCCCTGCGGCGTCTACGGCATCCTCTTCCCCTCCCCCACCCGTCCAAATTCACCCTTCAACCCTTTAAAACCACCCTTCCACGCCACTCCTATCCATGTTTTGGACCCTCACTTTCCATGTTGCCGAAAAATTCCAGGGCCCTGAAGATATCTGTCGGTAAGAGCTGGAATGTGCGAGTGGGTCTCCCTGATCACTGATGGATTGTAATTTAATCGGTCAACTCCCTTGTAAGAACGTCGCGTCGGACATAAACTCTGTTCAGCGGAGGGTGTCAGCTGTCATTCAACGGGGCGGATCCTTCTTTTGGAGGGCACCCATCAGTTGACTTTTTTGACTCGGTTGGACTGGCGTTGTTTCTGAATGATCACTTGGAGGTATTTCATGACAAATAATTATTCCGTATTTTTTAAAGAAATTTAATCAGATGTTGTATTTAGTTAGGCGAGATGTGTAATCCGTGACACTCGAGACGAAAACGTATTATTATGTTATAATTTTTCTCCTCGTATTTTCGGACGAGAAAAATAATTGTTTTCTGTGATAAGTCATTACTACTTGGATTTTTTTATTCTTGTCGTAAGAATTTTTCGTATTTGGGCAATCGAGCGTACTTGATTCCATACATAGTGTGACACTAGCCATTCATATACCATTTAATTTCGGGCTTTTTGCGGTTTCCTCTGCTGAAAGGTAAGATGTGCGCCATCATTTTAAGCTAGGAAATTGCTACACTTCTTTTTATTTACTTCAAGGTAGACTCGTGTCCTTACAACTATTTCATAGGTTATTTCAGAGTGCTAACGTTTTTCCTTTTTTCCTCGTTCGTAAACGCCATTATTCATCATACACCCCACGACGGAAAACTATCATCGTTGAGCGCTTGTCCCCCTATGCGTTCCCCGTCACCTCCTCTCGCTTATTTCTTCTGGTTGCCGATGGTACAGCCGTCCCTTCACGCCCGTCTCTGTCGCTTTTTCCCATTTGCACCCTAACAGGTACTAGCCCCTTCTCTCGCGCACCGACCTCGTTATGTTTCAACATCGGTCCTTTTTCCCAGAAAGGACCCTGGAGCTAGTTACGGCAGCTTCATTCCAACACTTTTAAGGGATCCTCCCCTTAATTTGAATCGCCGTCGTCACAAGGTCCTCTCTTTTGCCCTGGCGTTTCGCCTTCGGACCTCTGGGCTTCGCTTGTACTTTTCTCCGGATTTTTTCAACTGATCTCCGTCCTCTCATCCTTCTCTGGTCTCTGGTCGTTATTGCCTTTCAGGGTTTGATTCGGGTTCAGGTTTAAATTTTTTTTCCCGTTAGTTACAAAAATAACTTAAAAAGAGAAGATAGAACGGATCATAGCGTCACGAAAATATTGCCTTTCTACAAGTTATTCCATGCTCCTCTTTCGTTTGACCAATTTACGTCCAAATGTAACGCTTCGGGTGTCAACTATTTTTCTCGCTATTATTGATGTGATACATTTCCATTTCAAACCATGGACGTTCAAGATTGCGATTGCACAAAGAAATAGACAAAATTAGCGGCCTCTTAGCTGGTTACAAAAGTGAGATTCTGTTGAGAATTGTCAATTTTGCTTGTTATTTTTTTAAGTTTAATGATTATGTCAATTTTGCTTGTTTTTAATTGTTATTTTTATTATGCTTACGTTTGGAACATTTGGTAAAAATCACTTCTTTTCATGCGTGATAATATACTATACCTAAGTTATATTTGTCAATTGTTTAATACTCGCGGTCATTTATTGATAAGGTATTAACTTATAAAGGGATATTTTGCAATCAGGCGTCAATAAACCGGCTTGACCACTGTACTGCACCATCTTCAATCGACTCCTTCGCATCTCGTATATTTGAAATGTAACCGGTAAGCCATTACTATGGTGCACGGCTGGTGCACCCTCAGCTTCACCCAAGCGGTGTGCTTTTTCGGGTACCAGATCTTCCGGATTATTAAGAATTTTTCCTACATTTCGGCGTTTAAGTTTTTAATTCAGTATATCCATACGACGCAAGAAATGTGGGGTGGGTATAACACAATAATAGCGAAAAGAAATGGCAATTGAAAAAACTAGGTCATTTAGTTTACTTATCCTTTAGTTAGGTAACAGGATAGATTTTTCACAAAGTAGGTTTTAGTGTACAGATTAGCTACAAATGTACTTCAGCTTGTAGCTATTTCACAGATATTCGTACTATCTCCTACTACACCTCACGGTAACGGGTGTCACTTAGCACATAACTCCTTGAGAAAGAGTAATCTTGTTTCAAAGTACGTGGCGTCCCTCCCATCCCTTGATTTCGTACCCTAATTTCATTGGCTCCCTCCCCCTGATGGCTGAGCCCCCTCCTCAGTTGGGGCCCCACCCCTCCAAAGTGTTATTTTTCTCTCGAAAAGCCTTCCAACCCTCTCTCCGTTCCTCAGCACACTTCTCCAATCCTTAATTTTCTCGTTTTTTTCCATTGAGATGAAATATGCTATGACCTTCTCCGTCACGGAGGTCTGTATAAAATGGAATGATAAAATCACATGTAGCACTGTCGTGCGCGCCTTCTGGAAACTTCCCCTAGTGAGACTCCACTGTGTAGATAACATCAAAGGTGAATGGCTAGCTTTGCGTGCGTTTGCGTGCAAAGCAAGTACTAAGCTTTCTATTTATTCGTACCTTCGTGACTGTTAAGTCTATGTAGTCAGGAAATTGACAAAGTTTACTATTGAACATGACATTGACATCATTAATAAATGGAAGGGAACTTAGTGGGCCAATGGTACAAATTGAGGAGCAATCGATGCTGATTTACGTATAACGCAGTTAACCTCATCTAAAGCTAATCAATCACTTCACTTCACTTTTAGTTGTCGAATTTCTTCGATGATATTTATATCTACTAGGTGAAATCTAGACATGATTTTTTATAAAAAATTATGAATATTATGGAAATCGAACGCTTTTTGAAGCTTACTGTGTGGTCTTGTCTGAAATAAATGTGATGGGGGGAGAACTTTGCTTTTTCCTAATACAGATTTAAGTACCTCATTTCAACTTATTAACAATCATTCTGCACTTAGTCGCCTTTTTTAGATTTCATTGATATTACCTCCGTATTTTGCGCTACATTTCGTGCTTGTTCTTTTAATGCCCTGGCAGGAATTTGACTGGGATTGATATTGGGGTTCATGATTTTGGCTAGCTTCCATATGAAATATTCATAGTGGACTTCAATTGCTTGGAATGAGCTGGTAGGGTTTCTAGTAAAGTCTGTTAACGTTTTCTGAAATTTGCGTTGAAAGGCGGGTTTGGTATAATGTCGCGTGTTGCCTTTGGTACTTTATTGATTTGCGGAGTATCTGCTGTTAACTATTCCTTTTGAATCTCCTTGACATAAATAAATTGCTGTGGAGGATATTTTAATTGTGTTTCTTGTATTTAATTTTAAGTCAGCTTAGGACTTCCTTTCCAAGTCTTTTTTTGGTTATGAATTTTGAGTTTTGTAATTGTGAACTATATCAAGACGTTAATCGATTTTCAATTGGTCGTTTCCTCACTCTTTAAACCCTTTGAAGGTTCTACCTCCGCTGCTGACCGGACTAGTTCACATGAGTCGACACATTCCGTCAGGCCTAGCTTTTAAACGACCCCAAGCTCGTTGTTATGCTACTTATATAAAGCTTTCATAATGACCCGGTACTTTCTCATCGCCAGTTCGCACTGAGATAGTGCTGTTTTAGGGGTGTGTGAATTTACAGACTCACATGTGGGAGACATCCTCGTATATGTTCCCAAGAATCCCCTCGGTCGGTGATGAGTTTAGGGTGGCATCCCTGAATCCGACCCTTTCCTGCTATCCACCCGTCGGAAGGAGTGCGACTCTCCGCACTCCGTTTCCGAGCTCGTTGGACTGACGGTGGCGGTGGCCCGCAGCCAACATCGGTTTGACCCTCATCCCTGTCCTTTCCCGTCCTCCCCACGTTTCGCCTCCGCCGCCCTTTCCGACCCCCCAGTCCCTTTCCGGCGCCCCCTGTACCCTAGGCCCGCCTCCCTCCGCACTCTCCCCGTGATAGATCGAAGCGTCGACCTGCGTCCCGGCGTCAATTTCGCCCCGAATCTCCTTCCGCTCTTTCCGCCTCTCTTCTGCCATCGCGGACTTTTCATCCCTTCGTCCCTTGCGGCCCCTCCCCTCCCTTGTCCCCATCCCTTGTCCTTCACCGGCTCCTCCTTACGCGTCGCATCCACGGTGACTCCCAATTCCACACGCCGATAGGCGCGAGATTGTAATCTCTCGGAGGTTGGGTGCGGCGGGCTTTCTCCGCGAAATTTATGTGTGGGGGAGAGCTTTAAGTCGGTTCCGCATTGTGGATATTGAGCTAACAAGCCCGCATAAACTAATTTCGACTGTACCAGCCCGGTACACCTCCGCTACTTGGATGTCTCCAGACAGAGAACAGTCTCCCTATGTTAGCTTTAAAGAGGACGACTTTCGGTCCAGTGGTGTCGTCGAGATCGATTTATATGGTGTAGGGAATCTAAAATGTAAATAAATATCGTTTTTGGGTCAAGTGTTTAATTTATATTGTATTCGATACCTTTCCATGACTATTACTTAGGTAATGGGATCCTTTTTCATTTAATAAATTGTGTCAATATGTGTCCTGTAGGGTTAGGGAGTACTAGATACGATTTTTTGTTTAATTTATAGTTTCTTACAACTCTGCTCTTCGTCAAAACTTGTTCGTCCGTCTTCAAGTGGTAAAAATTGCCTATATATACCAAGTTGACCATATTGTTTTTCGAGATTCTTCCCCATTAATTTACAGTTATTATGTTATTTATTTTATATTTCCAAGTTTATCTACGTCATCTGTGTTCTATTTCGAATATTGTTTATTTTTTTAATTCCCCTCTCGTAAAAACGAATTTTCCAATGATTTTTATTGCCTCATCCTACTCTTTGGTAACTCCCTGTACGGGTGGAACTCTTTGATCAGAACTCTTTTTTACCTCCCATCTTCTATTTATATGAATTCTTTCCACTTTTTGCAAAGGAAATAGACGTCGGGTGGGTCCCAGGAAAAGTAAGACTTCGAAAAATCATGGGATTTATGAAATGTTGGCAGCCGCAGGATCTGGGCAACCTTGCTGCTTGCTGACCGTGTTCCATTTCCACCACTCTTCCTACATCATATCGCTGTTTGCTTCCTTACTTTCCTCCTCTTTCCTCCGTCAATCCCATTTTTTTCCAACGCGTAGGCCACGTGTCGTCGTCTTATTTCGGATAAAGATTGTTGGCCCTTCTGAGAAACTCGCTCGGGACGAGAACCATCCACTTCTCCTTCAAAGTGCCGTTACCGGAGTCCTCTCATTCTCCCTCATCCCTCCTTTCTTTACCTCAGAAATTCACCCCACCTTTTCTTTCCTTCGTTATATGCCTCACTTTCTCTATAACCTCTCCCTTGTGAAATAAAAGTAATGCTCCTCAGGCTTGTCGTTTCTGCCCTGGTCGTTCCTCATCCGTATCACCCAAAGTGCCAGTGTGATAGGTATGGAATAAAAGTAAATTGGAAGAAAACAAAGGTAATAAGGTTCTTGTGGCATCGGATTCCTAAGTCAAACATTAAAGTTATAGTGCATAAACTGGGGAAAATAAAGAATTTTAACTATATTGGTAATTTTTTAGACGAAGTAGATGGTAAGTTTGTCGTGGGTAAATTCTATTGGAAGATGAGTGTGTTTGGCAGTAGAATGGAGGGTTTTTTAAGGAATCTACCGGGTATTACCGTACATGTAGCGAGTATTGCATGGTTTCCCGCTACCGGTTTAAGGCATGGCTATTGTTACAAAGCCCTCGGCTTTTGGTGTGGACGGAATGGCAACTCTCATAGTGTAGATATTGTCGGTGATTTGTCAGTTTTATGTTTCCGTCACACCGATGAAAGTAGCTGGGCCAACCCAAATTTTGTGTTATTTTTTGTTTTCTTTATATTTTTATGGTCACAATTTTAGACGAAAAAATGTCTGTCAAGAATTCTTACTTGAGGCAATAGGTTAATAGGTAATTGTGTTAGGTAATAATTACTTGTGAATTATTTCGCTGCCATCTCTCAAGTCCAATGGGATTCCGAATGAATAAAGCACCTGGCTGTCATCGCCAAGGGATGACGAGTCAATTCGGCCGAGCTTATTTTATCCTCCTCCCCAGCCCCTCGTCAGTTGTCGACGAAGTCACCCCATACAATTATCGTTCCATATTTCCAGTACAGTAAGTGGGAGGTGGGCTTTTCCTCGGGGACTCATTGCCGAGTTAAACGGGCGGTTTGCTCCAAATGGGTTTAATTGGTCTCGCGTCGATTTTCCCCTCGGGCCGTCATTGATCGGCCATCCCAGGCCAAAAAAATAGTTTTTGTTCTTCTGGCTTCCCGGTGAACATATTTTGGTCGTCTTATCTGCTCGCGCGCCTAATCGAACCATTTACCCATCCGAGCCGCCCCAACCCCTTTCTTCTTTCCAATTCCCACGCTCAACTTGCTCGCTCTGAAGTCCGTGTGCGTGCCTTTGTCTTTTTTATCTCCTTCGTAAATTCGATGAATTAATGTGCCCCTTACTTAAGCAGTCTCATCTCCACTTAATTTTCCCTTGTCAGGCATCGCAAATTAGTATTGAGCGGGTCATTTGAATGTAGGTATGGCATTTTCGGTCATTTCCTAACTAACAGCACCTAATTGCATCATATCAACGAACTTAAAGCTGCTCAAGAATACTTTGTCGTATTTCTAATTATAACCCTTAAGGTGATATATTTCCCTTTTTCCTGAAAACATTATGTATTGAATCGTTTCACTTAAGTAGATAAACATTCAGAATACTCTCTCACGGTAATGCAATCACCAGCTGATCCAAAGGGTGCTGATCCCACTTAAGTCAGGGTCCCTCTTTTCAATATGATGTTATTTCAAAATCACTTTGACGAGGAGTGGAATGAGCGGAAAGTGTATTCGATTCATCGGAATAGGTTTTTAATAGATGTATTAATGGATTGCCATATAAGGAAGAATCGGTAGTTTTTTTGTCTTAAATTCTTACAATGAGAAAGTCCTTACAGGTTTCTTAGAAAATTTTACATGTCCCTCTAGGGGCCTCCCTTAGCCCTTAAGCCTCGAAGAGAATGGATCATGCTCTAGAAAAAGGCACTGAATTATACTTTGTAAAATGCCCGAGTTATTCACACTAACTGTAGAAAGTAAATTAGACCACTTAAACTTATGAAGAGTAATGAAGTCCCCAACTGATAAATTTTAGTACTTGTTTTTCGGGTTCCGAGCATTATGGAAACTAGGCCATGTCTAGGTCTATTTTACTCCTGGCAAATGGAACTTTTTTTTCGTTGATAAAATTTATGAGTGTTATTCTTTACATATTTCATTATCGTTGTCGTAAGGACCCAATGCGCCACTTTGTGGCTACTTGCGGCTGTTGAAGATGTTATTGGAAATAATCATAATATTCAATTCCTTTCGAATTAATTTCCGGTTTAAAATCAGTATCCGTTGACGGGTCGGTTGTGAATTTCGTGACTGCTTTGTATTTGCCAGTCTGGATGAAATAGAATGATTGAAATGAATTCCGCTTATTTCAATGGAATCCATTTCATTGTGTCCTACCGTTGTCTTTGGACAATGGCCAACCTCAACATCCGTGTTTCGATATTAACCTTAATTGTTTTCTATTTCTGTCACCTGAATCTGTAATCATGACCGTGCTTAACGGTTTTGGATTGGTTTGTAACAAGACTCCAAACTACCCTATTCCATATCAATCTCTTAATTATTCAATAGTTCCTTGCGCTGTCCTCCGTCACTTCTCGTAACCAAGCTCTACCTTTCCCTTACATTGAAGTCTATGTCACTAAAGAATGGTGCTTCGTGGCATGTCTAATTCTTTCATTCTTCATTACATACTCTTCCGTAGGCTTTGTCCATCAAGCTTTATTGTGCAATCAATCAATCAATCAATGAGAAGAGCAAAAACAGGACGCAAATAAGTTACATCCCACTTCATTTTACTCCATTTCGTCCTCTTTTTCCATTCTCTATAAACTACCCTTCTTATCTCACAATTTCCCTCCTTATTCTTACCATCTTTCTCAGCCTACGGTCCCTTTTCCCACCGTCGTCCCTCGCCGCAAGATTCACCACCAATCCTTTCGCCTTAAATTCCTCCCCATCTCTTCACCTCCTCCGCGGCTTCCTCCGGCTTTAGCTAAACCGCCCAGAGTAATCGCGCCGCTCACTGTGAACGATCCGCAATATGTCCAACCTCCCACAAACCTCGCTCGCCATACCTGCCTTGCATGAGATCTCATTTCCTCGAATTCCCCGCGCGCGCCCCTCGCCAGTGACTCAAGAAAGATTTAGCCTTTGACCCCTCTCCCTCTAGCCGCCTTCACAACCTTCCCATCGCACTCGTTCACAGCCCCCCCCCCCACCCTCAAACGC
>LYUA01001202.1:46323-63199 GCA_002093875.1 Calopteryx splendens | reverse complement strand
GCCTGCGGGGCGAGTGTAATCGTTGATCCATGGGCGCAATGAGATTTTGTTGGACGTTACTCTCTCTGTTGGGTAGCTCACGAACTAATTCGTGATGTTGCTTGCCAAGTTCACATCTCCTACCATCTAGCGGATATGAAATCAACCAAATGTATCCTTTTATTTGTTTTTCGAGGAATCATTTTTGCGTATGGTTGAAGTTCCTGGGAAATCTTATAGATGTCGTCGTTGTCGGACATGTTTCCAGCGTCTTGGGAAGTATTGAAATAATGTGTGTTTGTGCGGTATGAGTTAAAAATTAAGAAGGAAATGAATATGTGAAAACATGCTGGAGGTATTGTACAGGTGAGATTCTTTTTCATGCTATTGGAATATAAATGCATATTTTTTGTAAGTTTTGTCATGGAGTAGTGTCAAAGCATGAGTAGGCTTGATATATTGCTTTTGAGGTAAGACCTACCTTTAACATGGCGTATTGTGATTATCAGGCACATGTTTGGTATCTTTAATATCTCTTATTCGTGTCTCCTTTTGTTATATTATAATGGGGGCATGTTTAGTTATAATATTAATTGTTAAGTTAAGATTTTGATAGTGGGCTGTTCAGTCTAATTAGATTCTTTAAATGAAATAATTTGTTTAATTGTAGCTTCAATGTTTGTTTTTATTTCGTCAATTGTTGGTATACTTTGGTGTTCAGGTTTGTGACTGAGCTATAATTCAGTGCAGTTACGAACTAAGTTAAGATAAATATATCCTAGACGAATCGACCACAATTTTTTAAATGGTTACATGTTGAATTACAATGAAAGAATTTATGCATGGGGTATACATTGCTGCTAGTCATTATTTTCGTTATATGATATCTGTTATCTTAAATAGAATAGTTATATCCCATCATTCTTGCGCTTACTCTTCCAGGCAAGTGCGAATTCTGTATAAATCCTCTTTGATTGGTTGAAGTGATGAGTCGTTTAGTGGCTTATTATGTTTTCCTTGCTTATACAAAACTAAATAGTTTTATTTGTAGATTTTAAGTTCAACGATAGTTTTACTTTGTCAGGCAAGTTACTTTGCATGCTGTGCGAACGGGAATGTTAACCACGGGGAAGTGCCACTTTCAGCCATCTTTCGTCTCTCGTTTGCGATGCACCTCATGATATTCGTGGAGATGCTGACTTGAATACAGCTCATATCAATAGCCCTTCAGAGGTGTTAAAGGTAGTATAATAATACTTTATTGCAAAATAACACATTTCCGACGTAAACATAAACAGATATTGGCGTTATTTACATAACACGTAATGTGTGATATATATTTAATTTTCACAGATAAGTCGCTATTTTTTCGTATCTATTGTCCGCTGCCTAATTAATGTATAATTAATGATTTTTATGTGATAATTAATGACTTATATGACTGAAATGTATTCCTTGGCCAAACAATTGGTGAAATCGGAAATAACCTTTCTTCCATCTCATTCAAAAATTAATTGGTTTTAATAAAGGAGCATTGACAATGTAATATTTTTGTGCTTAAAAATACATTTTTATTATTTTCCTTCCAATGCTCCTTAGATATACGAAAACGGATGACATAAAACCATCGCCTTTTCGGCTCAGCCTTGGCGAAGATGGTTTCATGGGCTGAAGTAGTCGTGTAGATGTACGCCGCATTGATTAGGAGCTACCATATTTGCCATTCGCTTCATCTGGCAAGTTTTAGTTGTAATTTCAAGGTATGGTTCATTTATTTTTTATATATATGCTAGTTGCGTGCTATATCGGTAAATGTGGTGAAATCTGTGGACTGTTTCGGCAAGATTAAAGCAGCTAAACGCCACGCAGTCATATTAAACATTAATCGGGTGTGTTAATTTAGATTCATTACTTCGTTATTTATGCCAAATATTCACTTTTGTTAAACAAAAAATCAAGCATATTCGATTCGTTTTTCGTCTTTTTTTATAGTGGTACGAAAGTGGCGTAGCCATTATCAGCAGTGAAGTAAATTTAGGTATTATCAGTGGTGCTCGCAAGCTGAACATTCTGATATTTTCCACGTTGTATATATTTGTGTTCTGCTCTGTGATCGTGAGGTTAGTTTTTTAGAGCACCGATTGATGTTATCGATTTTACTGTAGAACGTAAATTTATTTATTGGCTCACATTAATTTTACTTTAAAGTAAGGCGATAACCGTTGTGTGGAATCTTTTATCCTACTTACGGCCTTGTTGTTTGTTATCTTTACGATTTTGCAGTTTATGGATGCAAAAATATTATCCAGATGAATGCTTGCAGGTGCAGCAGGCATTTGCCTTAGGGAAGCCTTTTTGACAAGAGGTGTGCAGCTTAGCAACCGCATGGTTAATGCTGCTCGAGGCATGATTGCTAGGAGGCGAAGGGCTAGGAAAAAGGCAGTGGTGGTCGAAGCCACTGCTGTTGCTGGTGGTGAGGAGGAAGAAGAAGAAGAAAGTAGTGGAGTTGGTGGAACAGATTTGGGAGAAGGTGAAGTTCATGTTGAAAATGGAGACCATAGGATCCCAGAGGATTCTGAAGGGGTGGTCAACAACATTTCAGGTAAGGATACCTATACAAAGCAATGTTTACATGAGAAAAGAAAATGAATTAATTGGACTAGCTATTCAAGTATTTCAGATATTAATACTCAGTAACAAGATTAATGTTTTATTTAAATCCCTTGTCTGTGGTGGTTTATGGCAGTTTTGTGCACAGTTATTTCAATAAACTATTCCTGGTACTAAGTGTCAGGTGTACATGATTCACATTGAAATATTATTGTATCTCCATGTCCATTTGTTGTTTCAAGATTTCTTTCAAATCTCTTAGTTGTTTTTATTCATTGCTGTGTAAATGGGAAATAGTGTTCATTTTGATTTTGTGCATTTAAATTATAAGCTATGTTTGGCATATGTCTATGTAGCTGTAATCAAAGGAAACATTTTTATCTCTTTGAGATGAGTCATTCTAAATTTTATTACACTTAAAGTACCCAATGGACTAATGCTAATTGTATTTTCGAACAAAAAGGATTGGAAAATCATTTTCGTCAAATCAAGGTCATTATAGAAAGTCAAACTGTCATTTTGTGCTGAACAGTAAAGTATAAAGTGATAATTATTTAGTGGTATTTAGTCTCCGAGGGAAAACTACTGTTTTTTCTGTACAGCCATACTTGGTGCTACCCTTGTTATCTTTCATAGATACGGTATATTAATTTTTCCAGTAGTGACATAACTAAGTCATTTAATGTCTCTTGAGATTAAATTGTAATACAAATGTTCAAGCTTGATAAACATTCAAAGATGCATTCATTCCTCATCTGTAGTTGCAATATGTTCCTTCTAATTCACAGTGATCCACCTAGTAACATTATCCAAAGAGGTGAATAAGGAATTTACAAAATTCTTTTGTTTATTATCTTTGGATGAGGTTCCTAATTTGATTATTGCATTATTTGTAATTTTTCTAAACTCTTCTAAGTTTCCAAAAAAGGTTTTTTCATTGATACCAAATGAAAGTTAAATACATAATAACATTTTTCAAATGGCACTCTAAACTGAATATTGTGATTTATGAAAACCCCTAATGTAAACTAACGTTCATTAAACTGCTGATGTACACACCTTATATTTGTGGAATGAACCTGTTAAAATTCATAATGTAGTCTTTGAGGTCATTTGTGAGTAACACTCTGTGGCCCTTTCATTCAAAAATAACATTTCCTGTCTCTATAATATACATTTGAGAATGTAGCCATCTTTAATCATCATCAGGTAAAACAATTATTTTTTTACTTCACCGAAACATTCCTTTCAATTACAAACTATCCCAAAAGACTTATCCAGGAACATTATTAAGAATTGATAAATAAGGAAAAGTGCCATATCATAGTCATTATTATTGATAAATAAGGTAACTCTAAACTCTCCATTTCATTGTCTCTGGACAAATTAGATATGTTGATGGTCTATTAAGGGTAATCTAATTATTCAAGTGTCTCATCAAATCCTTACTATTGTCTGAGATTAAATAAAATTATATCACAAGTTATTTTGGCACCTAAATTCGAGTTTGCTACTCCAGGGAAATGCTAGACATTTTTACTAGGTTAACCTCTTTTTTTCTACACCCATTCATCATCATGGAAGCAGATAATAAGAAAACAGTGAATCTGTCCTCCAAAGATGTTTAATTAAAGTAATCGACTGCTTAAAAATCAACTCATTGGAGATTAATAACTATAAATTGATATTTTCTCAACTTAAAACATTCGTTCCCTACTCAAACAACTAAACTTAATATTTCCAGTCAAGCCACACCCCTCAAAGTTGGTGTCTTGGGAAGCATCCCAATTGACCCATGACATTGTTAGACATGATAGGTAGTAATACTAGATGGAAGAGGTAATTTATAAAGTAATGATGAATGATGTGAAGTATGAGTGACTGATTCATTGAAGCCTTCATCTATGATAAATCTCAGTTGAAATTTTGTTATTAGTTAATAAAGAAATTCTTCATAGATGAATACTGTATGCCTCTCCTAGACTAACTTTTTCTGTGAAAAAAATTTAGTCTAGGAGATAGAGCTTAAGGAAGTTTTCGTTTCTTAGGCTAATGCATGTTCCATTGACTAAATTTCTCCCCTAGACAAATTTAGTCAAAGAGATAGCATTTGTTTTAGTAAATAAAACTTCACCAAGCTCTCTCTGTATTATTTTATGTTGGAGGCTGAAACTCATTTGTAATTGTCGCTTGCATAAAATGTTTTTCTTTTTAGAAATAAAAAGTTTTAGTGTAAATATTTATATGCACCGATCTCCAATTAACTGACAGATTTTCCATGTATCAGATCTTCTACAGTTTTCACCTTGATCATTCTGCCTATTGTGCTATCTAAATTACTGCCTCAACTCCTATTTATTTATTAAGAACCCATGGCACAAAAATATTTTTTGAGCTCTTGCCATTTTCCTATGCTTCTGAGATTCTTCTTGTTGCTGCCCTGGAAAAAATGTTTATTTTTTTGCTTTATGAATTATTGTGTTTTAAACGGGGAATATATTTTCATGGGGAGTCCAATGATAAATACTTCGGGTGACACCGCTGTTTCAAACTAATGTTTTTTTTGAGCGGTTTTGAGCTTGCATGGTATAAAGTTGACTCAGGTTCTTACTGTGAACTGGTGCTGTTAAAGGTGCCACGTTCATGGAGGTGAGGATGAATGGAGCCCTCAGCGATCACCTTGTTGAGGAAGAGGACATCGATGGCACCGATGGTGGGAAGAAATACGGCAAGCTCAGGTGCCTGATTGAGAACGACGACAACGTCAGTGGGAGGGAGATGTTGCTGGTGGCGGAGGACGTCGGGGATGGCATCGGGGAGTGCTTGGTGATGGTGGAGGATGACGAGTGCATGAGCGGGGAGGTGTGGGAGGGCCTGGTGGAGGAGGAGGTGGTGTCGGAGGAGGTGGTGTCTGAGGAGACGATGGTCTACGAGGAGGTGGTGTCGGAGCCGTGCCAAGAGGAAGTCGCCCCACCGCAGGACGGTGCCGTGTACAGCACCGAGGATGGCGGGGACATCCTCACGTACCGTGAGGAGGAGGAGGAGCTGGCTGGGGCCACCGGCCGGGACACCAATGGGGAGGTGATCAGTGCGTGGACAGTGGGGAGGAGGGACGAGGAGGTGGTGTCGGAACTGGTGGAGGGGGTGACCGATTTGGAGGTTGTGGAAGGTGGGAAGGAGGAGGGCGTGGGCATGGTCGTGGCGGCAGAAGAGGAAGTTGTGGAGGAGGGGGCTGCGGTGGGGAACAATGGGGAGGAGAACAGCACCGACCAATCGGATGCGGAAGAGGAGGCAGTGGTGTCGCTCCCCAGGTGCTCCCCGACCTCACACGTGGACGAGGATGAGGAAGATGAGGAGGACGACGATGGGGAGAACAATGTCACCAGTGTCGACAGTGCACCGTTGAGAAGGCCCTGTCTTCTGGGAGCAAGTGTCAAGGAGGGTGAGATGGGGAGTTCAGTGAGGGACAACTGGGAGGAGGAGGACACTGGCGATGTTGAGGATTACAGTGCAAAATCGACGTCAAGGACACGTGCTGGTAGTACAGACACAAGCTGCTCTTCGGACGGTCCCCACGGGGGTTTGGCCGGAGGAGAAGTCGCATTTGGGTGTCCCGAGATAGACTGTGAAGATTTGGGCTTGAGGAGGAGGCGGCGAAGCAGTCGGATTCGTTCACTCCTTGTCTCAGGGAAAAAGTGTGGGGGGAGTGTGGCCAAATCGGAGCCCAATCAAGAGGAGAGTGGGGGTGAGAGAAGTACCAGTTTGTCCAATGTCGTTAGCCCCCTGGAAACTCAGTCAGCCGTAGCGAATTCGGCATCCCCCACAGACATTCATGTGGCCACATTGTTGCCACAGCCAAAGCCACCGCAGCCGTCACCTCCACTCTCGTTCCAGGACAGCACCAAGCCTGTAAAAGTCAAATCTAGGTATGTGCTCTTGGTTAAGTTTTGTTCTCACCTCTTATTTGTTTTCTTACTCAGGGAGTTGAAGTTTCTTCCCCCTACTCCTTTGTTTTTTATCCTGGGGTGCTCTAGGGTATTCAAAAGCATCCAGGTAGAAGGATGCCACCAAGCATTCCTAAGAAAATTGAGGTGAAAGTGAAGTACATAATGTCCAGGGAATGTGTTCCTTAATATTCATAATTGCTTCGAGTCTGCATGTGGGGTCTCCATCACCTATGCAGAAATGTATTTAAGTTTTGTGTGGGGATTTGTTTGCTATATTGCATGTACATTATATCAGTAACTTTCACCTTAATTGTTTCAGAAACACAGGCAAGTCAGTCTCTATCTATGGATGTCTTTCACAAGCCATTTTTCCCTTCAGTATTAATAGGTAGGAAGAAAATTGGAGTTGCTCATAATCAAGTGGTATGTTGGTTTTTGTAATTACCTATCTCGTAAAATATCACTTAAGGGATTTGGTGTCTTATAATAATAATATATATATATATATTGGGCATTAAACACGTAAGTGCAATAGTCTATTGAAATAATGAATAAAATGAGTAGTTTTGATAAAAGTACTCATTCATTTATGTAATTTAAAGAACAAAATTGTTGTAATTCCTGGTATCATGCCTAAAATTTTTATTCTTTTTTCTATCGTTTGGCATTGCTTCTCAGGGTGTGGTGTGTTCAGTCCTTCACTCTTAAATTAAAAACAAAATAGGCATTTACACCCATAAGTAGCATCTAAGTCAATTACCGAGAGCCATCCATAGAGGTGGTTGGGGCAGTTGTTATAGGTCACTACTACAATATTCGACCCGAAGGTCTTTATGATTGGTGAGAGTAGAGAGCTCACCCAGTACTAAGCTCAACAGCATGTGGAATTTACTCATAAGGGTGGGGGGGCCAGTTCCTTCCCCTGTGCTGCCTGCAGTTTTCCAGTAAATTCTGTTTCCTGAAAAGTCACACAGCTTGAGTGTAGCTGAGGGTACCCTGAGACATCATCGGGAATCAAACTTGGGCCTTCCACTTAGCAGCCCAGTGCGTTGCCCACTGAGCAACCACACCGCTAGTTGCAGGTCAACAACTGTTAGTGTTATCACTTTTTTGAATCAGCCTATCTGTATTCAGCATCCTATTAACTGCATAAGATAAATAATGGTTAATATAAGATTTACAGTATATTTTTTAATAATTTCTCTTGAATCTAACACACTTGTTGGCCTCTTTATTCAATTTCTTTGATTTTTTGTTTCATTGTTTGATAACATGTAAATAAATGAAGAGCATGCAAATTTGATGAGCAAAATTGTATCATGCTCCCTTGGCTCCAGGTCTGAGCTGATACCAAAGGGGCCATAAGTGTTATTTTCCATGGCGAGCGGTCTTACCCATGTAGTCCCAGGGTGCTTGCACCCCAAATCAGATTTGGTTTCCTTTCAATCCCCCTGATAGAACCGGCCAGTCACAGATAAACTCCTAAACAGCTAGTAAGTGCATTGATCAGATCTCGTAAAATTAAGATATGAAAAATTTCTTGTTTGGTGGACACACTTGTTTTTGTTATTCATGAAATATTTTAACTATAGTACAAGGAAGCCATGCTTCCAATATTGAAAAACCTTGTTCGATCATACTGTATTGTGTCTTCGATAAATTTATGTCATAGTAGTATAATTTCAAAGGTGCTATTTGGAAACCTTGCTTTTTTCAATAGCCACTTCATCATATTGAAGTGTTGTAATGAGTAGGCTCTTCTTGAATTAGTCTTATGAGTAGAATCTTGAGCCTATTTTATGACACTCAAGTTTTTAGGTGGTTTAATGTTTTTTGGCAAACTCCTACCAAGTTCATTGTTGACATGCATTGAAACTAAAACCCCAACTGGTAATACAAGTTGCAATTTATGTACATGCCACTAGTGATGACTAAATGATGAACTTTCTTAAAGCACCTATGATATTGTATCAGGTATCTCAAGCAGCACACTTTTTCCTTGATGCTCCTATCAGAAAAGTCTTTATGAAAATTATAAATGTTAACCTCAAGGATTGGTAGCACTTCAATGCACAGGTATTTAAAATTGAAATAACGGAGATAATCCACACTATGCTAGGTAGTCTTCCTGGGCGTAGAGTTCTTTCAATCTGATGTCTATTTTTGTTTGGTTTCCTTATAAGTTTTACAAAAAATTCAATCAAGTTTTACTGACCTGTTAACTAATCATGACATTGCCTAGTCTATATTATTTTTAGCAGTTATGTGTCAGTCTATGTGGAAATGAAGAAAGGGTATGGATGAGGGTAGGGATGGGGTGTCCAACAAAAAACCTAACCTAACTAGTAGATTACCAAATAATAATAATGTGTCAGACATCATCTTAATTTTCGAATAACCTGACATTAAACATAAATCCTTGAACTACTTACGTGTAGGCGGATTGGGAGATAGTAGTCCAGAGGATATACGCTTTAGTTTTTTATAAACAATTTTAGCTCTGCAACATTAGGTTTAGGTATAGCTTACTCTCCAGAAAACAATATGCCAATTTTCAAATGAGAACTTGCTGAATCCAGTATCATTTTGAACTGGGATTAGGTTTCAGGTATTTGCATTGTGAAGGTACAATTTCATGTGGACCATCTTTAAGAGATAGAGACATTACCAGGGTGTTGTATTGTGCTTTAAAATGCTTTATCTGCCCTTTAAAATGTTTCAACAAGGTTGTTTTCAAATATCCATCTTAATAAATTCATGATCAACGAAGTACACATTAGTCATACTGTTTTTTTGTACTAGGAAAAAAATCAGCTGTCGATGTTGAACAACAAAAGTGAAAAACTGCTATATTATGTGTCACATACAACATTCAGAAACATTTATAAAAGTTGATTAGGGACATACTCGAATGTATATTGTGTTTGTTTTATTCCAAAGTCAACTATCCACATAGGGAGCAGAAGTGCTGCCACCAATTGACAGGCTGTGGAACTCTGCTGATATGGATTAGGTTTCCTTTTGGGTGACATGGAAACACAACTATCTTATGAAGTACATCAATGGGAATGGGAACGTTCAACTTTTAGAATATTCATCATTAGCCTTCCGAGGCAATTCCTTGTCTCTCTCTTCATCACTGAAGCTGCTGAACAATGTGAAGTCTATCTCCTTCTCAATGTTCTTGAAGAATGCAGCTCTGGGACATCATATTGGTTTCTTCCCCTACCACTTTTTTCCTTTGAATGTGTTGGTTAATAATTGATTAAGTCGTTGTACATAGCAAGTCATGTTTGTCCTCCTTTGTCTTATTATTTTTTTAAGTGATGTATTTTCTTTCATTTACTCTGGAACTTGTTCATTACTTAGTCCATCTACCCAGCTTGTCCTCATTTGCATCCATCAGGTCTAAATTTCTTTTGCCTCAAGCCTATTCCTTTCTGCTTTCCTGATTATCAATGTCTCACATCGGTATGTTAGCACGCTCCAAGGAAATGCTTTGGTGAACTTTTTTCTAGCTTCCTTATATGTTTTTTCATTGATAAATTCTTTTTGTTTTGGAATCCTTGTTTTGCAAGGATTATTTTTCTCTTATTCTCTGTCCCACATTTATTTTCATTATTAATGATTTTCCCTGGGTTCGACCTAATCTGTGATTGTATCACCTAGTTTTATGTCAGTTTATACATTTTTTCTCTTTCCTATCACCATTGTCATTTTCTTCTTGTAAATCTTCAAGTTCAAATCTTCTATGGTTGTAGACAGAATTTTATCATCTTTTTCATATCTTTTCAGAGTCTGGGATTTTGGTATGTCATCTGCGAAGCTGATACAATGAATATGTCTTCTGTTAACTTTAATGACTTTGGTCTTTTCTTTCTTTCTTGTTTTTACCTCTTCCATGAACAAGATAAATACGAATATACTCAATCCATATTTACAGCCAATAACTAATTCTTCTGTTCTTTTCTTCCCTGTTTGAATTTATATAATATTCTCCATTTTGTGTAAGCCTTCAACAATCTATGCCTATCAATGTCTCCTCCATCCACCTTTTCAATTAGTTCAAGTTAACTATTATAACTTGGGTATCTGATGCATATTTAAATGCATAATAAAATACCAACCTAAGACAAAGTTCAAAAGTCAGATAAAAATGGAGTTTTCAGATTAGAGTTAGAAACTACCCAGTAGCATATGTTGGGCAAATAGGAAGGAGCACAAAATGTATTCATGGAAGGAGAGTCCAACATTCCTTTTCATGAAATATCCTATTAAGGAAAATGCTTAAATTATTTCTGCTCTAAGATTCCCCCTTATAGAGAGAAGGGATATGTAAATTCCTGTTGTAATTTTATGAAGGCATACGTTATACTGTGTACTCTTCTTCTGATGGTACTGTAGCCATATGCATGCTAGGAAGTACTGGTAGATTTTTTTGTTCCAAGCAATATTTGGAATTCCGTTTGCCCTTAAGTCCAAGGGTCCATGGATTTTGATATAAGATGTTCTTGAGTTAATATGCTAAGTAATAAAAAATAAAAGTTATTAAAATTAATATTTTTTTAAATCACTTTTGGATTTTGTGGTGCTTAAATTAAAAAAAATGGAGTTTCTATCTAATAACTTGATGTACAAATTTCTGTGGAAGCAGTGTCAAATTTACCTGTCTAGTAAATTTTTTTACTCAATGTAGATGTAACACTGCTACAGTGCTCTTAGGTGGATTGGTGGTAGTATAACTTTTGTTATGACTGTCTGGAATTGGTTGAGGGCAAAGGGTTGTGGTTGTCCAGTCGGTAGAGCGCTGGGCTACTATTTGGAGAGCCCGGATTCAATTCTTGGTGATGCCTCTGGGCACCCTCAGCTTCACCCAAGATGTGTGATTTTTTGGGTACCAGGTCATCCTGGGAAACCGCAGATGGCACAGGGAAAGGATCAGTCCCTCTACCCTGATATTTGAACTTCACACATTGTTGGGCTTAGTATTGAGTGAGCTCTACCCTCACATATCAAACCAACCTTCGAGTTGATCACTGTGGTTAGTGGTTGGTTGGAATAATGGCATCCATGTTCAGTTATCAATTTTGGCACTAAAATCCTGATGCACAGTCTTTAGCACAATGTCAACTGTTCCTGAGTGTTCACATTTCCTAGTGATTATGCAAGAAAATGAAAAATTGCATGACATAATGGGTGGATGACTGGATGCTGTAATTATAGCAAAAATATTATATTTATATGTATTGTCCAGTAAACCTGGAATCCCTCCAGAATTCCCTATTATCAAAAAGGGTCCTCACATTACCTTTGGAGTGCAACTTCCCACCACAATAGATTATTTGCCCTCATAAACATTTTCATCTGAAAGTCGGTTTTCTTGATATAAATTTTTTTGGGTCTGGTGTGAATCAGTAGTGTGGTATCCATTCTTGCCGCTTGAAAACGTGAATTCCGCTATGTTTGCTTGTCTCATAAACTTAGGAGATGATAAATGTTAATTTGTGGAAATGGGAGGAGGAAAGTTCAGTTATCATTCATTGGTTGGAAAAAAATCGAGGGATGGGCTGCGGTCGAAGTAGAGAGAGTAGGGAGATAGAGACTTAATTCAGGCCACCGTCGGTACGAACCCGAAAGTGGAAACCACTCCGTCTGAGCTGCGGGGATCCAGGGTTTTTTCTGGGTAATCAGTGCTCTCACTCCGGGTGTGTCTCACCGTCAGGTGGAGGCGCTCAAGTGAGCTTGAGATGGGCGGGGGGAGGAGCAGCGATGGTGAGACGAGGACGACGCCTCCGCCACCTGCCTCGCCCCGGCTGCAAGCGCCACCACCGCCCCCACCTCCCCCCGCGTCCCTGCCTGGCCCGTCTGCCACAGTCCTCCCCCCCTCCGCCCAGACCACCCCCGAGTGTTGCTCATCCACCACAGACCAGTCTCCCTCCACGTTCATCACTCCCTCTTCCAGGACCGACGGGGCCGAAGCGAAGAAGGGCAGCGAAGGGAAGAGTGAGAAGAGGGAGAGAGAAATGGAAGAGAGACTGAGGAACTTCGACATTGTTGATGAAAATATTTATCTCACAGAAAGGTAAGACACGCTCGCTTCTTAGTGTAGTTGAGGGAAATGTTTTCAGCGAGGAGAAATTTGTTTAAGTTATGGGAAGTGGGTGATGGTCGTGTGTTAATTTGAGCAATATATTGATCATGAATCCACTTCATTTAAGTTTATTTTTTTGAAATGGCGAAAGATAGGTAATCAGGTTCCACATAAAAATGTGGAACTTTTTTTTTAATTCTAAGCTTTTAACCCTATAACTCCTTGCACTTGCCATTACACTCCTATGTAGGTACGTGTATCTAAATGTTTTACTTCTATATACTAATGGTGTTGTCATCAAGTTAATTTTGTGCTTCACACCATATGTTGTTTTCGTTTCAGTATTATCAAGTCCAAGATATTTGTCCCATTATAGACAATTTTCACTTAATCCACCATCTTGCCTGCCTCTTAAAGTAATGGTATTTGCTGGCAAACAAATATTTAATATAATGTATGCTATATTAATATATAATAACAATGTGATAAGGGCATATCACACCATATGTTGTTTTCCATAATGTTTTTCCATAGCATTTTTCATAATGTTATTCCTAAAATTCTTAACTTGTAATTTCCTAGATATCATCCTATTTTCAGGCTAGTCCAAAGTTAACTGCCTAAAAATCCTTAAAATGGAGTTATATTTTTACTTATCAAAGGGAAAATTGATGGCATTACTGATTGCATGGAGATGCGTTTAAAATGTGAGGTAGACTCATTGAGAATACTTTGACCAGTACCTCGTCAAGGCAAATAAATTTTTCAATATGATTCTCTTGTAGTTGAGATTCAGTATGGTAAACTTAAATATTTTTTTGAAGTTATCATAAAAAGTAATTCATATAATGATAGTCATAAAGAGTTTTGTTACTTCCTAATAGTTCATAGAAACAAGATCATTGGTTTATCTGTTCGTAAGTGAGCAGATCAGAAATATTTATTTGATCGATTTAAATTTAAAACATGCAATAATAAGCAATTAACATCTGGTGATAACAATTCAGTATCTTGAGACTGAAAATTGTGAGCAACTCACTTGTATATTTCTCAGATTTCGATAAATGTCTCTTTGATTACCTATTGTTATGTTTGTCACGTCTTTTCTTTTCAAAACCATAATAGGAAAGGCATAAGCTAGACATGTTTATTTTTTTACTGGGAGAGGATTTTTCATTTACTATTTGAGGTAAAGTTGGTACAGAGCGCTATGATAATTTCCCTTTTTTTAGACCCACAAAATCTAACTTAATATGTACTTTTAAACAGAAGTCATCAGTTAATTTTTTCTCTCCTACCATTTTTTTCCTAATTCTTCTTATTACTTGCCTATATTAACAATTAGTTGTTTTTCATTAACTTGATGAACTGCCTCTAATATATTTTTATCTCATAATAGAATGAACACCAGAGGTAGCTCACATTTTAAAAATTATTTCACTGAATGTGATGGTAAATGCTGCATGATGTAAGGGATTGCAGTGTCAACATTTGCTCCAAAAAGTATCATGTTATTGATTAATGTATGCTCCCTCACTTGAGAAGTAACCTACCCTGTCAAGCAAAATGAGTGGCAAATATTATATTTGGACCTTGTTCCCAGTATGTTCATGAAACCAGTGATGGATTTGGTTTCTTTTACTGTATAAGTGAAAATATGGAAGCCTCCGTGGTAAAGTTTCTATTGCGCATTGTTGTAAGATTTAAATACAAACAATAGCAAGCTTGTGCATGTCCTGACTGATAGGATTCATTTTCATTTCCTGAAGGTGCCTAATGGGCTTCACCATATGAACGTGTTCAAGGATAACCATGGATTTTTTCCTAATTATCTTTTTTTTTAATGAGTTCATTTTTCATGAACCGTGCATATAATTGGTATTTAGCCTAATTAATACTCTCTAAGATCTCGTAATTAATTGGTGGGGAACAGTATCTTTTTAAGCACAGGGGTCAATGGCAACTAAGAGGTGTATGTTGAGTAACTTTGCAAAATTAAATTGTATTTAATGTTTAAAAACATGTAGATGAATGCTTCACAGGTCTTCCACCGAGTCAAATGTTTAGCTGACTCTGCCTTCAAAATATCGCCAGCTGACCACTTGACCTGGTGGAAGACCCATGAAAACTTCAACCACAGCATATGCCCGGAAAGGACCAAATCCTATCGGAACCATGTTTAGTATCCTCACTGAGTAATACAACGAGCATGAAATATATTTAAGGAGGGTGGTGGGAGGGAGGGATGGTGGGTTATCCTTCAAGTGCTGGTTTAAATGAATCTCATTTGCTTTTTTCAATTCCATCCTTAAATGAATTTCCTGCTGTCCCATCACTGTTTCAACATAAGTTAATTTTTCCCTCCAGGACAAGGAGTAAGGAAGCCAAGCGTATGGTATGTGATTGTACGCTGACCAAGGAGGAGCAAGGGAGAGGGGAACCAGGTTGTGGTGAAGACTGCCTTAACAGACTGCTCATGATAGAATGGTGAGTGATGGGAAGTTTGTTGACATTTGGCTTTCTTGTGTGTAGTAACTTTTAGTGTTATATTACCATGTTATTTACTTATGTAAAAGTTGATGACAGGACTGGATTTTCTTTAATTTTGGGCATTCAACTATTTTCAGTGGTTCACGTTGTCCTGTTGGAGATTGCTGTACAAATAAACGTTTCCAAAAGAAGGAGTATGCAAAAACTGAAATCTTCCGTACAGAGAGAAAAGGCTTCGGTTTACGAGCATTGCAAGATATGCCAGTGTGAGTATGAACTTGAGTAATCTAATGAAAAAGAAAATTGCATCACTAACTTTGGTTGTAAATACTTTGAACTTCACTTATGAAATTGTATTGTTAGAAATGAAATGCTTCATGGAATTGGTGATGAGTAACTCACTGTTATCTGTTAATTATTTCAGTGGTACATTTGTGATGGAGTATGTAGGAGAAGTGCTAGATCCTAAGGAATTTCGCAGGCGAGCCAAGGACTATGCACGAGAGCGTAATCGTCATTATTACTTCATGGCATTAAAATCTGATACCATAATTGATGCAACTCTAAAAGGGAATAGCTCACGTTTCATTAATCATTCTTGTGAACCAAATGCTGAAACTCAAAAGGTATGAAACTTGTATGTTAGCTTGTAGTCTGGGTGCATATAAAGAAAAGTACATAGAAATTACATAGAAAGAAAAGTTTTTTTTATTTCAGGTTTATTCAACGAATCAATTTTCATTTTCAAAATAAGTTAGTCAATCTAAAAGTTACAGTTCACTCCTAATGCATCGAATTTGCATTTTTGTCTAAATGTGTACTGTTGAAGGTCATTATTGCATGTTGTTGGAGCCATGGCACAGTTATATTTCAGTTCTGTCTCTCAATCTGTGGAGTCTTTTCAGACAAAGTATTTGTAGCTCTCAGAAAGTTCCCTGTTGGCTTTAAAATCAACAGATACAATTATAAGGTTCCAACTATTTGGCATTCACTGTGCATTATATAATTAAACTGAGGTGAAAAATTAAATAGGCAAAGGAAACAGGCTAAAAAAAGCAATGTAAAGAATTGGAGAAATTTCATAGTGTGGGAAATATGGTCACCCATTTCCAGTAAGTGGGCTAATCCGCAGTAAATTATTATGGAAATATGATTCCAACTACAAGAGGCAATGCAAAAAGTCTATTAAAAAAACTGAACAGGATTCAAGGAAGTGGGAAAATCTTATTTTAGTTAGCTATTTTTTTATTGGTGTTTCTGATTGTTCACAAAAAGTTATCAACTTCATTTATTCAATTATTTAGCTTGTCATCTAATTTCTGAGATATATATGCCTATGGCATATATATCTCAGAAATATCTTAAGTATCTTCGATTGCATTGCATAGTGTTACATTAATGATAATTCCTCTCATGAAAATTTCAAGTGCTTAGATCTTAGAGGAAGCAATTAATTAAACTTTGCAAATTCCACTTTATGAATTTTATTATTACGTCCTAGGTTTCAGTGCTTAATGTCATCTTCAGTTGTCGAAAGTCAAAACCTATCGTCATAATAAAAATCATAGAGTGGAATTTTTTTAAGTTTACTTCATTGCTTCCTTGATGGAATATTGTCACAAAATAAAGCCCAGGAGCACTTCCTTCATGTTTAGACTTTTTAAAAATTGAAAATAAAAATATGTAGATTTAATAAAGGCAACTCAAGTGTCACGTCCTATTCTATGGTTTTAGCCTAGTCCTTTCTAAATTATTTCAG
>LYUA01001202.1:34272-46288 GCA_002093875.1 Calopteryx splendens | reverse complement strand
TTTATTTATTTTAGAATTTTGGATGATATTAAGTGCTTTATTTGATTAGGTATTAAGAGTCTCGGAAAGTATGTATCAGGATATAAAGGAAGTAAAAGCGTAGAGGTGATGGTGTTTCTATTTTGTAGCATGTCACTTCAGTACATATGCCACAAGGATGTTTCACAATTTTTAGTTTAAAATTTCTGAAGGCAGCTGTTAACATCAGTCACACTATTTTTTTCGTATAAAATGGTCATTCAGAGAACCTGTTATTGAGGTTGCATATTTCCCATGTAGAGCTGGTCCTCACTTTGAGAAGAATTCATGTAATAATTCAGGATAAGAAGATAAATTTCAAATACAAACAACTATTTGTGGCTGATTAAGGTTAGGGAGGTAGCAGATGCAAACATATTATATATGGATTTATTCAGTAAACTAAGCTCAATTGTAATAAATTTATTTTTCACATCTCAATAAATCAGTCGCAAGTATTACTATTTTTTCAATTCTATTTCACTTTTTATCAGTTGGTTTAAATTAAGTAGTAATTGTTTACTTAATCTAGCGAAGTAGAAATTTAATCCCTCCCCTGTAATCCCAAAGTAGGATCAAATGGGCAGCAATGCTTTGATGTATTGCATCAGAATATTTTGTTACATGATGACACAGCATTTTCCTCTGAGCCTGAATTAAGCAAACAAGACTTTTCAGCATTGATTCTATCAAAACCTGTTGGCCTGTTTAGAATTATAAATTCCAAGATATTTATAATATGCATAATTAATACAAAACTTTTGTGCATCCAAAGAATTTTAAAACATTTATGACCTGACTTCAATCATGTTTTTCAAAAATAGGATGAACCATAAAATTTGCATTGTTTAAGAGTTTCTGAGAAATAGTATATCTGAAGTTAAATTTTTGTTATACTCACAATTATTTATATACCTAGCAGCAATTTGTTGACATTGATTTAGTGGTTACTTAAAACAATTTTCTTTAGACCAGTAAAAACATATTTATATTATGGTACTGTTATCAAGAGTCAAGAAGATGACTTAATTCTAATTAGTGTGTGTGCAGTAGTTTTCTGTTGCTATCAAGAGCTTAAGATGGCATTAAAAACTCCTCATTCTTGGCGCTCTTGTCATTCCAACCTTGAAAATTGGCACTGATATTGCTTGGCAAGCTTTTGTTGGCAATGTTAATTTTGGATTCAGCAGGTATACATGTGAAGAAATGTTGCAACTGGAAATCGGATCATGAATTAAGTCTGGATGATTAATTGAAGTTGCAGTTGTAAATAAAAGGAACATTTCTCTATTATTGAGAAACCTTCAAATGTCTTTTTAAGTTTAATTTCATGGTTTTCATATTTTACATTTGTGAGTAGTAAGAGATAAAATTAAGCTCCAGGTGCTTTCTGTCAAGTAATTACAAATGCTTGCCATTCTCTCATACATTCATGTGTGCCTTAATGTTGTATACCGTTAAATGTGTTTTCATTTGTCTTTTGTTCTGGCAGTGGACAGTGAATGGAGAGTTGAGAATTGGGTTCTTTTCCAAGGACTTCATTCCATGTGGGGATGAAATCACTTTTGATTATCAGCTACAAAGATATGGGTATGTACAATTTTGTATTATTTGAGCCCATTGCATCTCAGGCATAAAAAAATGCCATATTATATTGTGCTGAAATATATACATGGAGTTGTTTCATGTAAAAATGTTGGCTCTTAGTTTATTTATGCCATTTTCTTTAATTATTGGAAAAAAGGTGCAATATATGAATATAGTTAGTCCTTTTCCACTGTCAACAAATTCGAGAATTTGAAAAATGGTTTATGGATATATTATTTTAACTATATTGTTTAAATCTATTGTTAATATCAGGAATATTTACAAAAATGGTGTTATTCCAAATAACACAACAACAATTTTATTCGAACTAGTCTATTTAAGAATAGATGCTGTTTATTAGTAGTTCCAACAACTGTATTATAGTTCAAATGTGGGTTTTAGTCACTGTAGTATCTCATTAGCATAATGTATTTTATGTATCTCCATTAGGGTTCGTTAATAATCTACATCTTCATCTCACCTACCATTAGGGTTAATAATTGTTTTTAACATTAGGTAGCATTTTATTACTGGGTAGTTTGAGATGTCTTACATGATGTTTTTATTGTTGTGATTATGCTAGGGGAAAAGGATTCCTTGTATTAGGCTGTCTGGCAGTCAATTTCCCTTGTTGTTGTCTTTTGCCTATCAACATAATATGGGGCTAGAAGTATTCCCTTGACTTCAACGTTAACCTTGTACTGCATTTGTTACAACATCCCAGGCTTATTTTTCATCCCATAACGACTCCTGAATGGCATCAAATTGTGAACATCCAGTTTATTTTACAGGCATAACCTTTTACTGCAATATGATAAAGAATCATAAATAGACAATACATTTCTTCATTGGCAAAGTTGTTCATTAGTCATATGTGAATTTAATAATAGCTCACTACACTTAAATTTGAAGTGCTATTTGCTGATGTATTTTAATTTCAATTGTGTTTAACTTTAGAGTGAATTATTAACAGAAATTGCCTAATTGCTCGTTGCTTATCTTGCCTATTTTTTAATATTTGCTCTAAACTCTCTAGATTGCTGATGTCCATCACACCCTGACTTTCCCTAGCAGACAGCCTTTAGATTGTCGCCTTGTAGGATGCACCAAATGTTAACTTGTAAATATAAAGTTATATCAATCATATTTGCTCAAGGTGTTCATGTGCTGTGCAGTGTGCGTGATTTTAGAGTGATAGTCGTTATAAATAGTTAATATTTGCATAAGAAGTTTGTTGTCAGCAATAAGAATACTGATATGGCCTTTGCTGTACGTATCAGCTGCACTGGCCTTCAATTATCAAGTAATGAAAGACAGTAGTTAGCATTATTAATTTTGTGATCTCTTCTCCGCTTGGTGAATAGGAAGGAGGCTCAGCGTTGCTTCTGTGAGAAGGCTTTGTGTCGGGGATGGATAGGTGAAGACCCAGAGAAGGCAAAACGTGGGAGTGTTAGTAGTAGTAGTAGCAGCAGCAGTAGTAACAGCAGTAGTAGTAGATCATCAACAAGTGGGTTTGCTCGAGAAAAGAAAGAGAAGGAGGCTGCCGCGGCAGCAGCTGCTCGAACCAAAAGGCGAGAGGAGAAGAGGAAGGACCCGAGGGAATTTTTCCAGGACATGGATGTAAGTTCAAAAAAAATATCATGCTCACCCCTTTTCAAGATAGTAACCAAGGTATTTTCTGCATGTGTGGTAATGGGATAATGGTAGCAGATTTTAAAGAGTCTGGAAAGTTGGGTAACTTAAATATTAGTCCTGAAAATCCTGTCTAAAATCAAGGAAATTATCAGAAATAAATGCCTGGTGTTCTTAGATTATGAAAATAAACATCTAAATTAGAAGCACCTTTGGTAAACACCTTTCCTTAAATGTTGAGGCTCCTTTATTATGAAGTAGCATAGTAAAGCTGTGCATGCTATATCATCATCTTGAATTCCTGTAATCCACTTCTACCATGATGGTGCTAATGGTTATGACCTAACAAATAGAGAATTGCAGTTCTGTGTTAATACCAAAATTTCCAAATGGAAAATGAAAATGCAGTATGGAAATTCAGACTTTTGGTCAGGGGAATTTGTAAATCCATAGCTTTAGTAACTGTTGTGCTGAAACATGAAACTGTACAAGAATGCTGTTAACCCATTATGAGCGAATGTAGTCATGTCTTTTTTTACCTGGAAAAAAAGTCTTTGGGTTTATGTAACTAACATCTCACACTAATTTTCTCCAAATGCAGTTGGAAGAAGAAATAGAAAAGTTATGTGCATCAGGATTAAAAAATCGTGCTCATACCCTTACTCTGTGCCGACTAATGGTGAGAGCAGAAGAGCGTGGAGCCCGTAGCCGGCTGCTGGCTCTACTTCGAGATGGCGAACAGGCCTGCCGAAGGCTTTTTCTTGATTACCATGGTCTCCGTCTTGTCTGGAGTTGGATGATCGACATGGGAAGTGGGGTATCCACAAATGCCATGGACTGGGAAGATACGTTGAGCCTGAGGTTTGAGGTATGTTTTTGCATGTACTCAAGAGCTCCTTTTATTCACTGTTTCGAAATCTTGTTCTCTGTGCATACAGGGAAACCTTGAATTTATGTTATTGAGAGAGCATAAGTATATTTTGAAGTTTTACGAATAACGAGAAGATATTGTGCATGACTATAAGAAAACTCAGAATATAAACACCTAACATTGCTGCCTATTGCATTGGATATGCAAGCAGGTTCAACAAATAAAAAGTCCAAAAACTGAAAAATTTTAAGTGCAATTTCTCTTGTCAAAATAGGAGATTACCATGTTTGCTGAAAATGAGTTGATGTGTCTTAATTTGAGATGAAAGCATCGCCCATCAGCTAAAAATTTAAGCTTTGGAAAAAGTTCTTTTGATTTTGAGGGCTACGCAATGTAGTTACTGTAAAGAAAGAAGTTGCTATTGTTTAAATAACTTCCCAATTCATAGAATCCATTAAAATTGCATGTGTAAACAGTTGTTTACTAAATATTTGGTGCTAGATTTTTGATTTTCAAATGTTTTAATTCCAATAACATAAGGATGAATGAAGACTTCTGCAACATCTTGGCACAGACTGAAACTAATCTAATTAGGAGCAAAAAAGCAGCACATGAAATGTTTTTAGTTAACCGTGTAATGGTTTATTTGAAAGTGAAACAAAACTGCTTTTGAAAGACACTCATGATGCAATTTTTCCCACTACATGTGACTTGTGAGAAGAGAAGGCAGAATGAAGCAAAGTCATTTATTATTATACTCACCCATGAGTGCTGTAAGACCTGCTTTCAAAGGTGAAATAACACTGCCAGAGTATCGTACTTTATCGTGTATCACGCACACATTTTTCCATGTCTGTCATCGTTAAAAAATAATGTGTGCATCTTACATGAGATTGCGATCCTTGACAAGGAATTCTCATGGCAATGATATTTGTAGCCAATGAAAAGTGACACCCAAAACCTTCCCAAAAACTTTGTTTCAAATTCTTGCCCTTTCAAAACAAACCAGCACATAGTGACCATCTACTAAGAGTCTGAACAAATAAATTACATTGGCTTGCACTAAGTCAAGAATATTTTTTTCTTTTTGATGGTTTTAGTTTTCCTTGAAAAATCTGTAGAATACTCTTCCAGTATCTTCAGAATATGCTGTTACTTTTCCCATGAAGTAAATAATGTAATTTTTGCCAATTTCTCATAAAATTCTTTTCCCCAAATTCAATGCCCTAATTCAAGGTGGCAATGTGGAACAGTGGACCATCTGCTGTTCTCCTCAGACATGTGCCCTTCTGCTTTTGTCTTGCTCCCAATTAAAAATGAATCATATTACATTTCAGCCATTGTACACCTACTCCATAAAAATTGAAGAGAGGCAAATCAGAAAGAAATAAGTAATATTAATATCAGTCACAACTAGTTAGGTTCAATTTATATTGAATAATTATTTCACAACAAGAAAGAATACAAACACAATAATAGGTACAAGTGTTACACTACCACTGCTGTCTGGAAAAGTACTTGGAAAGCATTAAAAATGAAGTAGAAAAATAAGCCCACATGAAAAAACAGGTCAAGGAAAACTTAAAATTTCTGTGGCTGCCATGATTTTCTGGTTGCTTCCTGTGTAGTGAATTTCAAACTTGGTTTTCTCTTTGGGGTAATCCATAGGAATTCTATGGAGTTTCTACAATATGACTTTGAATTAAGCTCTGAGGATTAGAATTACATATGAATTTGAATATAAATGGCACGAGTGTAAAAATAAAAGCCAGTATTTACTCATGTAAGAATATTTTTTTGTCAGATATTGGAAACTCTGGCCCAACTACCCATTCCGAATAAGACAATGCTGCAGGACAGCAAAGTCTTGAGTGTGGTGCAACGTTGGCTCTCGCAGCCTTTACCCCCTCTACCAGCTCTGAGCTCTACCAACTCAACACCATCACCTAGTCCCGGAACATCCCCTCCGCCTCGTCAGAATTCCAGTGTTAACGGAAAGGAGCAGAACAGGACCAAAGAAAAGTAATTTGCTGTTTAATTTTTTTAAACCTGTTTTTTGGCATGTGATTAATATTTTGGGTTAAAATTTGAAGTATCCCATTCATTTTATTCCAAGTATTGTTTCAACAAATGTTCAGTGGAATCTCGATATAATATGTTTGCACCAGCTATATATATGCATTAATTGATTATGCAAACATATTATATCTCGATATAATATGTTTGCATAATCAATTATATTGAGAGCATGTTACTGATGGTGATTTTAGAATCATACATTAGACAATTCCTATGACTCACAGGATATTATTGCCATCATTGTCTCTACTTTACATAAATATGAGAATATCAACCAGAAAAGTAGTAAAAATGATTTATCGTACATTTTTATGACCTTGCATGATTTTTGTAGCATTCATTATAATCTATTAATATTCATAATTTGTAGGGATCAAACTCAGTGATGGCACTAGTCTTATAGAGATTAGTAATCACATCATGAAACTGTGACAGGTTGAGATTGTAGAAAATTTGGTCTTGTCCATTAAATACGTATGTGATCTTATGATTTCCTTTTTTATGCAGCTATTAAATGACTCATCTTGTCAGGTGACCTCTGTGGGGGATAAGGTATAGGGCTATTACAATTCACTTTATATGTAAATCATAGACCAATGTACTTTACCTTGAGTGCTACTCATTATGTCCACGTTCTCATTATTTGCCGTACTCATTATATCCTAGATTCCACTGTATATATTGTACTTGGGGTGGAAATAAAATTATTCCATTTTGTATCTTTGTTAAGCACTAGTAAGGACTAAATGGTGATTTGTCATGCTCGTTTACATTTGCCCATCTTTGTTAAGTTGTGCCAGTTAATGTGATTGGAGATGAGGGAATAATTTTTTTTTTTAATTAATCCAGGATGGCATTAGTTGAGGAGGATATTCCAAACGACCTTGATGCGGCATCAAGGCCCAGGGGTGATGTGGATGAAAAGGCAGGCGAGGGACCCACAACGCTAACCCTGGAGAATGAGAAGCAAGTTGTGGATGCAGAGGGGAACAAGGAGAATGAGGAGAAGGGGGGCAAGGTGGGCGGCAAGGAGGGCGGTTGGCAGGGCCAAAGGGGCAATCGGAGGAAGGGTCAGGGGGGTGGGGAGGATGGGGTGGAGGAAGTGGAGGAGGAGGAGATGGATGAAGATGGGGACGAGGATGAGGAGGAGGAGGAAGAAGAGGAGGAGGAGGAAGGTGGGGGTGGAGGGGAGGGGAAGGTGGTTGTGGTGGATGGAGGGAAGGTAGAAGATCGGGAGGAGAGGCAAAGGTTGCTATCGGAAATTGCATCCTCCCTTCTGCAGGGGTGGAGCTCTCTCAAGGAAGTTTTCAGGATACCAAAGAAGGAGAGGATTGAGCAGATGAAGGAACATGAGAGAGAGGCAGGTGAGTGTCTTGATTAGTATACTGAGACATTAATGGTTTGTCAGTGCAGGTTCTGTTGGCAGCACACATGTTGCTTCTTTGAAGGATTTTTACTTGTCACCCATTCATAGTTTATTTGAATTGCTCACTAAGATTTTCACTTGTAGTTTAGAAGAAGAAGATTTTACCTACTTGAACACACGTTTACACTCACTACCTCTCTTCAGCCAGCCATATCACTCTGCTTCTTCAATGTAGTAAATAGAGGCTGTGGTGTGATGATTGAAAAACATTCAAACCAATACAATTCAAGTCGATAAATTCAGATAACTTAAGATAATTAAATTGATTGGTAGAATCATTAATCCAGTTTATTTTCCTCTTATGTAGAAAGATATTGGGTCAGGCTTTTATTTTATATGGATTAGCATTGTCTAATATGTCAATTGCCTTCTTGTATTTTTTTTTTCAGATCGAGGGTATAAGGAATATTTGGATAAAGAAGGACATCATAATAAACAGTCATATGACAGGTAAGTGAATTTTATATTTTACCATAATTTTAATGCCAGATTTTCAGGTTTATGATGGATGTTAATTCCTAATGCCTATATTAAATTGCTTTTAACAAAGTAAATCTTAAATGCTCTTGAGAAACCAGGTTATCCATTATGAAGAAGGTAAAGAAGTGTCCGGAAAATTAGTCATGCCAATTATATGGCACATATTTCATATTTATGTAATATCCTATTATATATGACCCAGTACAAGGATTGATGTATGTATAATAGAAGATATGGGCTTACCATCAGCAAATTATATGTATGTCATCCCAGGGAAATAAAAACATTCTCAGGATTGCAAATCATGCCAGTACCTAAATATATGATTTCCAGGATTTTTTTGCTATCAAAAATCAATTTAAAACATAAATATCGAAAGTAGATTAAACCACAAATGGGGTATTTTATAGAATTTTGTGATACCAGCAATTAAAGTCATCAATTAAAAATTAAAGCAATTAGCCTTTTCCAAAGTCTCATGTGGTCACACTTAACCCAGCAAATAGCTAAGTAAGATTGAACGGTATTAAAACAAAATGTTCTCATGTAAATTATAATTGTTAATGTTGAATCAGTTAATATTTATTTGGTGGTAAAAATCTTGTTTATGGCACCTCTCATATCAATGTTGTTTTTGCTTCTGGCTTTGCATTGCCAAGCCAGAAGCAAAGCATGTATATAATCAAGGATTCATTCTTTGACTTATATGTGTCTGCATCTAAAAAAAAGTATGCTCCAAGGAGAAATATTTAGTTCAATATAGAAATAAGAAAAGTCATAACTTATGATAAATGCATACTTTTTTGTGCATGAAATATTTAAACTATCGTTTAAAGTGTAAATTCTCATAAAAACACTTCCTTTTCTGGATTTATATTATGTTGATCAAATTGAATAGGTGCAATTCATTTCATCCATTCTGGAGTTAAATTTTCCTAGTTACAAGCTGAAACAGAGTCGTCATATGCTCTACATGAGAGTGAATGCAGTTTAGAGTTTTATCCTTTTTGGACCTAACCTGTCTCCAAATAATATAGATTAAAATCAGTTGGCTTTTTTCTGAGCATGCTCTTGTTAGGAGGGGATTTCCAATGATTTTATGTACACCAGTTAACTAATATTCTGCTCTATGGTATTACTTAACCTTGTCGTCCCTGTTTCTTCTCTGATTTATAGGCATTGGAAGCATGACAGATTCCGGAGTGGTGATCACCATGACAAGAGGGAGAGGAAAAGAGGGCGTGGCAGCATTGATTCAACCAATAGTGACAGACCAGCCAAGAAAAAGCCGTTGCTTGCTGATAGGTACAGAAAAACTTTTTTTATCTGCTCTTATTTCCTCTGAATCCACATACA
The DNA here is from genome assembly GCA_002093875.1 of Calopteryx splendens. Lineage (NCBI taxonomy): Eukaryota > Metazoa > Arthropoda > Insecta > Odonata > Calopterygidae > Calopteryx > Calopteryx splendens. The sequence goes on along the minus strand of LYUA01001202.1, from coordinate 36,839 downwards.
ATTACTATTGTCATTTTGCTGCCAATGAAAATTCAAAAATAATTAAACATATTCTTGACCATTAGGGATTTGTAAAGTCTTGTTATTATCGATTTCAAATCCAGTCAATTTTTTTTTATTATGATCACTTTTAAAAAGATTTCACTTGCATTTAGTTTGCATGCTTACAAACTTTCTTGCATCCTGAATTCCTGGGCAAAAAATATTTCCTGACCATCTTCCTTATCTGTGATAAAAATCCTTGGCAAATGAGTTTTTTTGAGCTTTGCTGATAACGATTTTTCTTTTGGGATGATTTGGTAGATGAGTTTTTTCACAGCAGCTTTCCGAATTTTTTCTAGTTTCATCTCATTGCCACTATATCTAAAGTAGTATCTATCTATTGAAGTCCACCTCACGTTCATCATTTTTCCCTACCGTGGTATAATTCAAATAAATAGCAAAAGCATAGCACGTAATCTAAAGTTGTAAATCTAATACATGCTATCAACAGATGTTGCAACCGGCCATTAAAGGAAATTTGAAGTTGTTACGTGCCTTCTATAAAAACCAATGATTGTAATAATAAATATTCAGTATTAAAAAATCGCTGTATCTATCGATAAAAATTTTAAATCACTTGCCATGCAATAGTTCCTGACAAGCGGCTAATTACACATACCCCATATTAGATAGTTAGGGAACGCAAAAGTAGTTAGCACCAGCAATCAGGTCCAATAAGTTGTCCAACCATTTATGGAGCCCATGAGTTCATTGAATATTTCTACAAAACTTAATGAATGGTTGCCATGACTTTTTGGTCTCATAACCTATTGTTTCTGCAACTGGCCATATAAGGGAGTAATAAATTTTTTTCTCTATTATTCTGCTGTTTTCATGATTTTTCAGATTCTGCACTTACTGAAATGGTAACATTTTATGTTATCAGATAGGAATGAGATGTATGGCACTTATGTAACTCACAAACTTAATATTTAACACCCCAAGGAGAGGAAATATTTAATAGGAACATGTTTACATTAAAAATTTTACAGGAATGCCCACTCAATATTAAATGAGTCAACGGCAGGCTTTATTGATGAATAATATTATTCTGCTTGCAAAGAGGAATAATGAAGAGTATTGGATATCTATAAATGAAACTGGTTCTGAATAGAGGGGCCAAAATTAATATAAAGATAGTTTGGAAATATCGTTATTGGATATTGATCACTTCATTTTGCTACTTATGCATGGAAAAATATGATCATTTCCTTCAATGGCTGCTGGCTTAGTAACGTCTTAGATATGTAGGTCCAATTGCATTAGTCAGTCCTGCTTTAAAGTGATATGCTGGAAGGATACTATCAACCTACAAGTGATATAAAGTCTTGACTAATCCCAAAACATCTATTTTAACTCATAATGGGTTATTTACTACAAGTATGATCTTTGTTAACCCAAAGAAGTTGGTTTGTGGTAATTTGAGTAATCATTGTCTTTCAAGCACAACATGCATAATCGTAGCAACTATCCTGTTGCCAGTTTGAGTAAAGCCATTGGGAGTGAATTTTTATATGCTGAGAAGATCTTCTCACTCAAACTTGAATGCTTCTCCCCCAGGAATTCAAACATGAGTAAAGCAGAGAGGCGTCACCTATTTGCAATGAAAGTACAACAAGAAGAGGAGGAGAAACAAAGGCGCCAGGAACAAATGTGGCAACAACAACAGCAGCAACAGCAGCAGATGCAGCAGGCAGCACTGGCATATACTGATCCAAATATACCAACCACCATGTATGACCCTGTCACAGGCTATCCATTGTACTATGATCCAGTGTCAAACACGTGGGTGCCATATCCTCAGGTGCCTCAGCAGCAGCAACCTTCTGCCCTGATTCCAATCCCAACTCAGCCCATTATGCCTCATCCTGGTAAGTCAGCTAGGGCTTTTCAGGGGTCACTTTAATGAAACTCAATTGAAAATCATTTGTCATTGAATTTTTGTTGTCTCTATCTCTAATTTGGCCAATTAAATGATACTTATAGTGGTTTCAAGAATTTTGATATTTTTTGGGTTAAATATCAGTGGCAGAAATCAAACGGCAGTGACAAATGTCATCCAAGTTCAGTATAAAATGTGATGGTGACATTGTATTTTTTTCCCAACTCTAATTCAAAAGCATTACAAAAGAAAATACCAACATTTGTCATCACAGTAGCCCACAGTCACACACATGTGAAGGAGCTAGGAAGCTCTTTGTAATTACAAAATTTATGACTCCAACCTAGATAAAATGGAAAAAGCTGAGCCTTGCCATAGAGGAGCAAATCAAGAAGTTGTCTAACTATCCTTTTAAAACACCAGGAGCTTAAGAGGAACATCTAATTTTCATTCACTTTTCAATATATCCCCCTAATGCAATTATTCATTTAATCTACGTCTAATTTTCAGACCTATTTGATTTGTAATATTTTGGAAATAAGGACCCATTCTAATACTATCTTTAGGGAATTATTTTTTACTCATATTTGTATGTAATCAACGGTTTCAGGCGTCACTCGGTGGAATTCTTCCATTATGAAGA
>LYUA01001202.1:18482-29628 GCA_002093875.1 Calopteryx splendens | reverse complement strand
AGTTAGTCCTGAGACCATATGGTTGAGGTGTGCACTAAGCTGCAAGCAACAGTTGGAGATGGCCCAAACTTCTGGGCCAGTCGCTGCAGATGAATCATTTGTGAACAGTTATGACCCTGAAACAAAGTGGCCATTTTCACATTGGAAGACTTTTTGGAATTCGCAGACAGCTAAGAACACAGCGTAATGAAAACTCTAGCTGCAGAAGAACGTACTGCTACTGGTTTGGGCAGATTATTAAAATTCTCAGAAACTTTGGGTTACACCTTGCATATAAACATATACATGTGTGAAACAAAAGGTATGGTAATAATTTGGTTTGTAAAAGGTTAGGCACATCTGGTCTAGGGAATCTTGAATCAACAAGACCACAGTGTGCTGCTTTATAATATTGTATTCAATGAGTACTTTACTGCATAATAATATTCTTTCACCAAATATTTCCAGGCTCCCCTCCCGCATGGTAATCCACCCAGTTACAACCAGTCGGAGCAGCAACACCCTCCAATTTCAAACGTGGGACACTCAGTTGTCAGTCAGCCCCTGCCAGTGGCCCCGCAAGCCCCTGCCGTGGTCACAATGCCCTCCCAGGCTCCTCCATCCACATCGGACCAAATTACCCGCCTTCCCTATCCCCTAGGGGTGGTAGGAGGTGCTTACAACCCCCCTCCGCCACCTCCCCCTCCACCCCCACCAGTGCAACTGCCACCAAAGTGGAAGGCGGCAAAAGATGCCGAGGGGCGAACTTATTACTACCATGTGAAGCTTAGGGTGCCTCAGTGGGAGCCGCCGGCATGGCCCCAAGAGTCGGAGGCTGCAACATCCAAAGTGCCGACGATCATGGAAGAGGTGGAGGAGGAAGTGGAGTCAGAGGAGGAAGAGGAGGAGGATGAAGAGGAAGAGGAGGAGGAAGAAGAAGAGGAGGAAGAAGAGGAAGAGGAGGAGGAAGAAGAGGAGGGGGAGGAGGAGGCAGCTCCTGCGTATGAGGAGGGCATTTCGAGCTCTGATGAGGAGGAAGAGGTGAGGCATATAGCCAGTCTCTCTGCCAATACCCTTAAAAGAGCAGAAGTTTCCTGGGTTTTGTTGTCCACTGACCCTTTTAGTGTCCAGTTAAGTAATGTTGTGCATATAAAAATGCTGAGCGATTTTCAAGCTTTATGTCCAAGCATGAAAAAAAATGGGTCATCATGTTTACCAAAGCGTATGGGAAATATGGAAACCTTAATCATGAAATAGAATTTTAATCTTGGGAAATATGGAAAGTTAAAGAAATTCATTCAAGTACTGGGAAATCCTGGGATTTACACTATGTATGTTCTCATGAAATATGCCAATTTTTTTAGGATCATAAAATGTTTTCCGGATGAATAGGTAATTTGGTGAAGATAAAGTAACATGAACTTCTGCTTGTTACTGCTTAGTCTCACAAACATGATGTTAAGCTGACCTGGGGAACTCTGGAAATTTCACTCTTTGCTCTAGCATTGTCATTTTGAGTTGCATAATAGTTCACTGATAATCTTCCATGAGAAAAAGAAGTGCTACAATGATGGCATTATTTTATGTTCCAAATATTTTTTAATTTTTACTACTGGCACATGAGTGAGTAGTGTATTTTGTTATTCAGCCAATGCTTAGTTTTGTTCTTAAGGCCCTATTTTCTTAAAATTATATTCTTGTTCTTGTGAATTATTTCCCAGACATTTTATTGGTTGATGGTTCTGAAAAATTCTCATGGAAATGCTAGTGATACATCCCTCACCTTGCTATGGTCCATTATATGCATCAGTAAAACCTTCAGAAAACCTTGGAAAACTGGAAAATTCCCCCTGTAAAACTCGAGGAACTTTTAATGTCTGATTAGTAGACACCCAATTGATACATTTGTTGAAAAATATTTTTGCCTGGAAAAGTTTAGAAAATGTGTGTGACCTAAACTTTGGCTTCCTTGTTGATATTTTTATTATAATTTGCCCTAAGTAGGCTTTTTTTATGAGTAGTATAGATGAATAGAATGGAAGAATGTATTTTTCAGAGTGGCAGGTTAGGGAAAATGTGTACATCAAGATTAATTGGAAGCATGGAGGGTCAGCGTATCAGCCATTGACGTTTTTGACTAATCTAAGTAGGGCTAATTGTCTGGCTGGCTAAGACTAGGGTGCACCCTAACTTGGTCAAATCAGTCTGTTTTTGAATGTTCATAGAAAAATCATTACTTATGTAATAAGTGGAATACATCATTCTGTGATTGGAGTATTTATCAAAAAGATGTAAACTTGCATTTTTGGTTGATATTTCATGGATGTTGTGATGCCTCTAGGTGCTGTAACAGCTGAAGAGGTTGATGATTAAGAAACTTGGGTTTATTGCTGCCAGGAAATCCTAAAAAAAAACTTCACAGAGAAAGATTTTAAGTGCTTAATGTAAAAACGTAGAAAATCATGAGTAGAATCAACGTTTTTAGTTTATCTTTGTTGCAATTGAAATTTTCCTGGGATCTCAGTTTAGTTATATGCTTAAAAAAATCATAGACAGGCTGCATGGCATTTTTGGGTGTCCACACATGATTTTCCTTGCTTCCCTATGGTCCGTAAGCCTTTAGAGCAGTCTTATACTCAATAAAATGGCCAATGGAGCCCTAAAATTTATTCAATATACATAGTTTAGAGAAACCTTTTCTATTACTTTTTGAAAGTGTTGCAACACAAAAAATGTCTTGTCTTTCTGTGTAAATTTTCTACGAAATGACAATGTCCACTGATCAATACTCCATTTCGGTGAGGAACCACTGGTTTAAAGTGCTCACCTATGGCATATAAGTGCAGGGTGATAACCTGGATATAAAGAAAATTTGAAAAGGATAGAAAATGATGGAAAATTGAGTAACAAAAATTATGTATCCTACATTCTTATCAAAGCCACTCCAGTGGATTTAGGCTGCCTTATTTTCAGGTTCGGTGCATGAAATCGGAATATTTTTATGATGCAGGGAGAAACTTAACATACCGGATGAGGAAACTGGTTAATCCTTTTTACAAGCCTTTTGATTATCTCAATAATACTCCTTGAGACTCCATCACTTTTAAGGTGTAACTGTTTTAGCTACTGAAAGGTGGCTGCAATTTGGATCCTTGCATGTTTGTTGTTGGATCTTTAAGTTTTTGCATCAATGTTTTGATGCTGATTAAACATTCAAGTTTCGCTCTGTGTTTTGTGGCTTTACATTTCTCCTTGGTTGTAGTGGGTATTTTCAGTAGTGAAGTGGACGCCTACAGCTAGACCAGGTATAATGGGGAAGCCTTAATCTGTCTTATTCATGTATTCAAGGTATTCCCAAGTTGTTTTCTAAAAGCTGGAACTCTCAGATCAATTCCCTCTCATCTCCTGGGGTCAGTAATTTCAGAAGGCATCTTTTTTTATCCTCTATATCTAAACTATAGTGGGTCTAGTTCATTAATTATGTTTAGTGATTGGTGAACAGGTAAAAACTTGGGAAAATGGTTCATTATTTTCTACATCCAACATTAGGTGCCTACTGTTTAATTTAAATTGATCTGATTCACTTTACTCCTAGGAATGCATAAGTTAGAACAATTTATTTGAATAAGGATGTTATTTAGAGATGTCAAATAGCTTACCTACCGATTAGGTGCTTTAAATTATTAATTGTTATGCAAAAAAAATATCAAACATCCTAACAGATAACTCCAAATCAGCTTGAAAGTGGTGGTTTTTGACCTTACGAGGCCATCTATTTGAAATCATCAACTAGTTTCTTGTACTGTACCGAAAGCTATATAAGTACTGTATTGTTATGAATATAAGAATTTTTTCCACTTGCAAGAGTAAGAGTCATAAGAAAACCCATTTTGGAACATAAATATTGATTTGATGAACAACTGCTTATTCCACTCTAACTTAATCCCACCATGACAATAACTATAAGCATTTTTTTATACAAGCCAAATGTGGCAGAGTGCCTAGAGTTGTATTCTGTAATGTATCCCCAGTCATTGCCAGTGATAAAGCTTCACCTATCACCACCTTACTCTGTGGTGTTGAAAGGTAATATTCTTCAACACAAATGGGGTGATTGGGAATTATCACATTGGGCTCCTCTTCTCTAAACCTGTTGTGCCCAAACTATGGCCCATTGGGCTCACTAAGATATTTCTACCAAGTCATGACTATGAAAATAATTAGGAATCTTATGAATCATACAAATTCCTAAGGAGCCTAACTTACACTCACTTGTTTCAATTCAAATAAATGATTCATTTATTTGGAATAAAGTGAAGAAAATCCTAAATGAATCTAATTCTAAAACCTCAGTTTCAATAAAATATCATGTATCAAAAAAAAATATTTTATATAGGTATATGATTATGTTAAAAAAATTGGTCCGCCTACCCTTGGGTGATGTGCAATCTGGCCATCTGAACAAAACATTTGGATTCCATTGCTCTAAGGAAATGGTGATGGGATAATTCATTGTGGGTTCTCAGAGTGACATCATGTACAGTTGAAGTAAAATTCACATAGCTCTTCACTGATGATTCACCTTAATGTACCTGTTCACCTTATTCACCTTAATGTGTTTCCGTGTCACCTTAATGTGTCCGTGTTTCCCTTGGAAAGAGAAAGCATTGTCCTCACCTACTCTGTTGTATTCATATTAACGTTTACATAATCTCCTACTATGTGTTCATAATTCCTCTATTGGATTTAAAATGTGTTAATTTTGCAGAAAAGAATATCCATCTTATTTAATTGAGCAATGTCCATTTTAAATGTGTTATAAAATGCAATTACTTCTTCATAGCAAACATTCTGCATACTCTCCTCACCATTTCTATGCATCAATAGTTTTTTTTTCGTAAAATAACAGCTCAAAAAGTCTTACATTCAGAACACTACCACTCTTTCATTGCCTTTCAAGCAGTATTCTTACCCTCGTGGACGGTGGCCTTATGCGCACAACGACAAATACTTCGTTACATAGTATGTACGGTGTTTCATAAGAACATCTTGTTCTGTGTATAGCTCTCAAAAATTCAGTGTAGGGTACCTGTGTGTGCCCGGGTAGCTTAATGGGCTAAAGCACTCGGCCGGAAATTGAGGGATCCGGGTTTGTGTCCCAGTTCAGGCGAATGATTTTTACACTGTGAATTTTTCACACAGTATTTTACTATTTTCTCCCCATTGATGTTAGAAAGAGTTTGAGTCCAGCCTCACTCCTCTTACAATTTCGAACCACCTCATCCTGATGTTTCCTGCATTCATAGCTGCTTGCTGGTCTGTGAAAGTCTACTCATGCCTTCTTTCTCTCAATTAACTCCCTTCCTCTATTTTAGTATGGTCATAAATTAGTGGGTGGCAAAGTGCCATGTGTTAATTGCATTAAATGAAAAGTGATGCTCTTATGCATAAGAATATGCTTAACTAACGTTTTAATGATAATTTTAGCTATTCAGTAATCTTGCCTAATAGTGCCAAAGCATATGGTAATTACCTATATATATTAATTATACACTAATGTATAGTTTGACTTATTGAAAACTAATGTTTTGGCGAAAAATTGGGGGTCGAACCATACTGAACATTATTAAAACATTTATACTGAGTCTTATGTATAATTGACATACCCTTTTTTTATTTTACTTAAAAATTGTTTCAAATAATTATTTATTTTACGATGGCAGGGTTACTGTTGATATTGAAGCATTTAATTATTGTACTGTACAAATGTTATATGCACTAACATCATTCTCCTGCTCTGTTTGGATCAGTTTAGAAAATAGATTAGTTATTAGTTCTCCTTTCCTTTAACATTTTTTACTGTAACATTCCGGTATGCATTTATTCCTTATTTTCTTGTTCTGTCCAATTGTAACAAAGGAATCCACCTCGCTAAGTATCATTCATGCAAGTGTTATACTCATAAAAGTTGCTTGGGATGATTAATTCTCTATGGTTTACTAATATTTAGGAGAGGGTCTTCTTTGTAACAACTGGTGTGTTTGAAACCAGAGGTTATACTAATGTGTATATATTTTTTTTCAAAATCTTAAAAATTGTGTATTACTTCTGCTGTCATCATGTATGATAATATACACATGCAGTCGCTCAAAGAAGAGAACTTGTCCAATAAACCTGGTGAATTAATTTCCAGCTAACCCAAAGGTTTGAGTCCTTCTTAATGTGTGGAATTTATTATAATTTTCTTGAACAATGTTAATTGTGTGAATTGATCCAACTCATCAGGGAAACTAGCCTAAAAAATCCTCTTTCTTCTCCTTAATGGAAAGAGTTTAATTTAGCAGTCTCGTCTTTGGAATGAATTATTGGGAAATAAGTGCACTTGTATAAATATAGATAGATGGATACCATGAAGAATAGTTGTGAACCAATGGAATGATTGTGGCCAAAAAACATGGCAGAGAAGAAGTTATTTCTTATCAAGAAAGGTTTTGGGACAAAGTTCAGCAAGATAGAGCTGAATAGATATGATAATGCAGGGATGATAAGAACTCACTGCAAGGAATTTGTCTTTTTCAACCAATCCACTGATAATTGATGCATATGATCGCTCTTTCTAAGTATAATTAACTTTAGTCCAAGTGAAAAATTAATGGATACCTTGGTAATGTCAAGTAGACTAAAACATTCTGCATGCTTGGAAGTTAAATCATTTTATCATTCATAGAACTTGCTTGCATGGCCTTTAAAAAATTTACACCATTGTCAATTTTAATGGTTGCAGCACCTCAGTACTTCCATGCATGGTAATGGAATATGTGTAGATTCCTGAATCCCATTCCTATTTTGTGTTAGGAATGTCATAGTTATTTTAATCCAACAGTAATTAGTTTAAAAGAAATTGGTGCAGAATGTTAAAACCACAAAGTCACATTTTGGATGATTAGTCTAACAGCTGTTTACTCCAGTGCCTCGTTTATTATGTAACCGCATGTCTAATATGGTTCCAGACATTTTTAAAGTTAGAAAATTGGGAATGTCAAATTAAATTCTTATCACTTAACATAATTGTAAAGCTGTAACTAGTATGGACAACTGAATTCAATTTCCTATCATTTCATATGGGCATAAGAGAGGAATAATGGATTTTAGTATAAAAGTATTATATTTAAACTGACCTAATCAAATCAACTAAATATTTTGGTTAAACATTATTCTTGGAAATGGGTACAAAGTATATTTTACCTGATACAATCTCTTAATTTTCACAGGATACTGTTGCTGCATGATGGTGAAATAATGTAGAAATTAGAATCCTGGGGTGTTATATGGGATTTTAAAATAGGGAAAAACCAGGGAAGTCATAGAGGAAATAATAAAAATGAATGAAAATCCAGGGATTAAAGACTAATCATCCTCAATTGTGATAACTACTCAAACTGAGTCAATGTGGATTTATATTTATTAAAAATGTCTTGTTGAAAGAATTTTTAATTGGATCTTGTATTCTTCTGCCCTTTTAAGTTCACCTGTATTTTTATTTAAGATGATTTTTGGTGAATTTTGCAAGGATTGTCAAAAATGTCCCATTATTAGTAAAAGTTATAGAAATTTCCAAAAGCATTGAGACAATGAACATTTTGGGAATGTAGAAGAATTCTTATAAAAAATGGAAATTTCAGGTAGTTCACCACCCCAGGGTCATTTGCCAACAAACCTGTGCTATATCCTGTTAAAACCTGTAAATCTATACTATGAAATTCTAGAAACTGTGCATGATTTGTATTAAGTATCAGCTAGTGAACAGCTGTTCTTAATTTGTAACGTTAAGTAGCTTTTTAAATATTAATCTGATGAATTTGATTTGCATAATGATTATTAAGTTTCAGTTTTGCAGCCTGTCATGATACTGCATGTTGCAACATAATTTGGTTGATTGTTTCACAGTTGTTTAAACTTATGCATGTCAATTCCAAATTATGAATAGTACTTGATTAGAGAATTAGATATTATGTTAATTGAAGATTTCACTAGTAATTACATGCCAGTATTTACGGGTACAGAAAACCTAATGTTAAGCTTTTTAGTTACATGCTTACATAGAAAACTTATTTACTGTGAATTAGTTCATATCATGTGACATAATTGATTAAATGAAAACAATGCATTCTTTATTCAAGGAAATTCACCAACATGTATTCCTACTTTTATTTATTTTATTATTTTATGTGACAGTAAATTATTTCATAAACATTTTTAAATTGTGAAACCTTGGTTTGATGTTATAGTATAAGCAAAAGCTTACACTGTTTCAGTCATTATTTAAAAAAATATTTTTTTTGGTAAAATTAAATACTGACTTTTTTTAAGGAAGTATTAGCTTCTCTAAAATATCATTAAACATAGGAATTGGCCAAAACTCCTTGTAGCTATTTGGTACTTAATATGAATTTATTCATTGAATGATCTGGTATTTGGTCTCAGCTGATGAATGGTTGAATGTTTTCTCTTTTAAAATTAAGTGAAAAATTAATTCTTAATTTATATAAATTCTTACATTTGTTTTGGTTTTATAATTTGCATGAATTCAGATAACTATCCCTTAGATCATATTTTCAGTTATATTTTGGCATTTCTCTCCCTTTATTCTCTATGCAAGAGTCTCTTTTGTAGTTTCAATTATCCAATGTTTCCCAAATGCATAAATGAATGACATTGTGATGGAAAAGCTTTAAATGTTTATGCTCCTTTACCCTTATAATTGGGTAGTTGCTGATGTATTTTCCATTTAAGTGTTGCATTAAACTGTTCTTATTAAAATTTATGGAGTGATTCTTATGTGGACTTTATCAATTGTTGATTGGTATTTTAGTTACTAGTTTTTAAGAATTTTTTTAACCAGCTTTTTGTGACTGTGTAGTTCATGTTTCCCACATCCTTGGGTTTCCTCATTCTTGATTGAGGCTCATCTCTGGATGCATCCAAGTCCAGGTTTCTCGCAAGAAGAAACAGGCGTTGAGTCGAGAAGACACTTGGCTTGCAAGTGTCATGCTAAAGATTCTTGAAAGCTTTTTGCATTGCAACTGATAGGGCAGATGTGTAGTGAGTCATGTCATTCACTCACGTGTACATGATTTCTCCTCAGATGGAGGAACAGGAAGAAGAGGAGGATGAGGTCGTTGAGGGTTCTCATAGCTCGGAGGCACATTATGAGAAGGATATGATCCATAGGAAAGTTGCTGCCCATGATAGACTGGCGGTGATTGAGGAGGGTTGGAGGGGAGAGGGGGGAGGCATGGAGGAAGATCCAAGACAGAGGAGACGTCGGAAGATGATGGCGATGGTTGCTTCTTCAGCAGCCAAGAGGGAACAGAGGGAGCGTAGAAGGGAGGGGCTAGTGCAGGAGAGAATAATAAGTGTGAGTGGATTCCTTGAGTTGAAAGTTTGAAACAAAAGAAATGCCTCCAGTTTTCAAAAGTAGATCAATAATTATGCATAAATCACATTTTATTTTATTCTTTGGTTTGATTCTTATTCCTACTTTTTTTAGTTTCACACCTCTTGATTTTTTTTTTAAGATGCTTGTAGTGGTTTTATTTTTCTAAGCATATCCTGAGTAAATGTCCCTCATTAAGACCACTTGTTACTTAGGGAAACAAGGAACTTTGTCCCACACATTATCAAAGTATGTAATAGAATTTCTGACACTGAAATAGATATCGGGACAAAGTTCAGTTCACTCTATTGACTCTGAAATTTTTTTTAATGGTAGCGACAGAGAGATTCCTACTCTCATTAAATGAGCTAAATGGATCTCTCAATCGCACCAATTGATTTTTTTTTCTGTTTTGTGTGTTGTAGCCCCGGAGGGAGAGTGACCACAGTGAATCAGATAAGGTGTACCGCCAGATCAAGGATCGACTGAGGCGGCACAAGATGGCGAGGGAAGCTGCGGCAGCAGCTGCGTCCATGCAGGGGAGTTCGATGGCAGGGCCACCCCAGAGCATTCCCTCCCCAACTTCTGGTCAAGCCAGGCGGCACGGGAACCACAGGCACCACCACAGGCATCACCACCGAAGGCCTGGCTCTCCCAATTCCACGATCTCAGGTTCCTCAGTTGGTTTGCAAAGGCTGGAGGAGGAAGGGGTGGAAGAGGGTGACCTCGAAAGGTCGCTAAGGCAGATGGAAGATGGGGATGTGGAGAGAGATGACGTTGTGGAGGGGGATGAGAGGGAGGGCACAGTGGTGGCTGGTGCCGACACGTCGTCATCGGATATGGCACGTCGGATCAAGGACAACTTCAGGGTGAACATGGCTGGTGTCATAGTCAGTTGTTTGAATCAGCATCGCCGGCCAGATTGTAAAAATGGGAGGATTGTAAATACAGAAGACTTCAAGCATCTGGCGAGGAAGGTGAGAGGAAAAACATCTGATTCAAACAGTGCTGTTGTTTTGTGGTATTGTTTGTCCTTCAAAATTAAGATGCATGAAGTCTGTTTTTCGAAATCAGTTTAAGCATGTGGTTGAGTGTTTACGTTGTTTGAGTGTAATATGCAGGTAAGATCACGGTTAATTGATGGATTATAAAACATTGGACCCTCTGCAAAAATGTCATATTTACCATGGCGGGCTGGCTATTTTCTTTAAGATGTTCTCAATTATTTTTTATAAAAAAGGTCAAAAAATTATTTATATGATACAAAGGAGTCCATAATGAGATTTTAATTGCCTTCATCAGTCAAATCATATATCATTTTGGTAAATTTTTTAAGACTAAATTTTTCTGGATGAAAAAAGTTTGACGAACAATGAAAGAATACTTTTTTTACCATGTACACAGTATTCTTGGAGTAAAAATTTATTCAAAATATTTTAGGATTATTTTCCCTCACAATAACAGAAAATATTATATCTTAATCCTTTAACCCTACGAGTAGTACAAACGTTCATGCACATCATCGGGCTCCTGGCCATCTGGAGTACAATCGTGCATGTACGTCCTGGAAGTCTGAGCTAGAGCAGTAAAGATGTTCGTATAGGTCTCCTTTTCAGAAGCATAGCAGCATGTGTCGCCATCTATACTGGAGTCTGGTGAGCGTAATTATCACTCTGAAGTGCTACCATCTATATTATGATACTGAAACTGGACCTAATTTAATTTTTTTGA
>LYUA01001201.1:541175-553436 GCA_002093875.1 Calopteryx splendens | reverse complement strand
GTTTTCCGAAATTTTCGGTGGCACGACCACCTTCATCTGCGGACAGAAGGCTGTCAGCCTATATGAGGAAAAGTATCACATTTCCTAAGCTAGATGATATTTAACTCCAAGAAAATGTTTCCAGTGCCAAAATTTAACGTAATATGCAGCTGCAAGGACGTCACGGGGCAAATGCGTTATCGAGGCGGAGAAAGAATAAGCTTCCTAGAAACAGAAAAGGTTATTAATGAGGGATGAGAAAAATTAGAAAAAATAGAATAAAGTTAGTTGATTGGATTTGCAACAAAAATAATTCCTAGGCAAGCTTCTAACACCTATAACTTCCCTTGACTCTGTTGCGTTATTCTGTTATTTGATAGCTACTATAAAAAAAAGAAAACCATCATGCGTTATCGATATTAGACGTTAGATATCTGCAACTAACAGGAGTCATCCTATACAATACCCAACTGCTCCTTTCTTTTAGCTGAAGCATTTCCACGCTCATTTAAACTTCCAAATGGATGCGATACATAGAGGAGAAATTTGCAGGAAAATATCTAATCACTGTCAGAAGCGCAATCAAGAATTTATTTCGAGTATACCTTGAGCATAATGTAAAAATTCACAGTCTGATTATAATTCAGAAACAATCTAAATCTCCTTATATATACTCTACTACTATACTATACACCAAATTTCATTGATATGCCCATCTCTGTGTCTCTAGTGCACCTTATCCTAATAAAAATAGAACCAAATTAATTGATTGGATTTGCAACTAAAATTATTCCAAGGACTGCTTCTTGCACCCGAAATCTCCTTTGACTCTCAGGAACAATAACAACGGCAACAATGATAGTGACTAACTAAAGTGAAGAGATGAATAACTCACCGTCCCAGAATGTCATAGTTACTGATGGAACTATGATGCGTCTTCACATGATTACTTGCTATTCTTGGCACGAATGGTTCCATCTGCATAGAATTAAGTTCCAGAGAAATAGGCAGATTAGTCAGGTTATTTAGTTACTTTGGGTGCATTCGATCTCCATGCTCGTTAACGATCCATTCTCATACTGCGTATACGTACACTGTATATTCTGGAATTTTCTTGGTAGTTATGCTATAATGAGGAAAGTTCTCCATGAGAGCATCGGGGAATGTGGAGATAATACAATAGTATCCACGCTCCTCGCCTAATGGCATTTCAAACGAGACTAGAACTATTAGGATGAGCTCATTACTTAGGTAATTACATAAATGTTTCAGAAAAATAATCGGAGATATTTTTCATAAATCGATCTTTACGCGACACCTTGTCCAAAAACATATGTCCAGTTAATTCAACAAACTTTTTGTTGGAATTTCTAGCATGAATTCGAAGACGTTACCTACTATTTAAAAAAAGAGATGAATCGCCATTATGATAAAAAATATTATATAACATTAAATGGAACATTAAAAAGAATATAACAGCTTTTGGAAGCTAGAAAAAAAGGAGTTCAATTCTGAGAGACTATGAAGTCGAACTACTGCACTAGGGTCTTCATAAAAGTTACAAAGAGGATAAAATTATTCTCATCCTATCATTTTGACCTCATGTAGAAATAGTGGCGTTTTTTAATTTGCTTCGACTAACTGAAAATGTGGAATAAATGTAGCCGTTTCCTTTTAATCGTCTCTTTCTCTACATTTTTCTCTTTTTTTGTTAAAGAGAATTGGAACTTTTCAAACGTAATGTTTTCCCAATGCTTGTCCAAGTTTTTAAAAATGTATATGTTTTCCAATTGCACATTTCAGTTGCATAGCACGGTACAACCACGGGGTAAAAAAAATAAATCCTGATGCCTACTGGTTTTTGGTTCACAATAAACATAAAAAGAGAACTGTAAAAAAGCGATCAAAAGAATGATTTTTCCCTCTTATTTTATTCATTTGACGATTTAGAGTAGCCAAGGAGCTGATGTAGCCATCTGCACAATTTTAAACGGATATTGCTCTATTTCGTATTGTTGTATTGGATCCGCCTCTCTGAGTATTTAAGGGTGACTAGTGCTCATTCACCTAACATTTCAAGGAATGGCGAGGGAAAAAGTCGAGGACTTTTAGATATAGAGACAAGGAATTCAGAGTATCGTTCCAAATAAGGTTCTATACATATATATCTCGAAGCCATATCTCTTTCACGCACACTTGGGGTCAACTGCAGACACCAAAGTGCGCGCCTGGCATTGTGCACTAAGCGGCGGCTGCCTCCTCCCAGCTGGGAGGGAGAGTAGATATACTACTACTTCCTCAAAGATGGATCCCATTTACATGCATATAACTACGTCCACATACATTTACATATGTATATATGCATTCATATATTTACGCGTGGCAATCTCCAATGTCTCTGCCTCGCGTGAAAAGCATTCTCCCGCCCACGTAAGAATTCCCATCGCAAAGCATTCGGATCTTATCTCAGAAGAGGATCATTCCTCATAAAAATCCACGCTTTTCGCCATAAATCACGTGCCCTTATCCCACTGCGCCTCCATTTTCCTTTGAAAGTTCTCTTGCTCGAGGAGGTGGGCGTTCACACGGCTTACATTCCTAATAGAAATATTCCTATTCCATTAGGGGAGTGGATATGAAGGAGATGTGGTCTATTTCGGACTACTCTAAGGGCGTAAAAGCCAAGTTTTCTGAGGGAATACCTAATGAATGTCGTAAAATAAGAGGACCTTCCAATTCTTTCTTTGAGACTAATTTCAATATTCTTTGCTTGAATGAACCAACTGAATTACAATATTGAGAATTTTCTATAAATATGTAAGTGATCAGAAAATAATCACATACAAGAAATCTTACTTGACTCTACCGTGTGGAACCCCTTCATGATGTCCTGAATTTTCTGTCTAATTCCTGATGATGCTAATATGTAATGGAACCGGGCGTGATTAAACAGTGTTGTTTTTGTGGAAAATTGCAAATTATATATCCAAGTGTAATCATTAAGCAATCACTTTAATACACTACCAATGCATGGAAATACTACAATTTTAATTAAATATTACTTCATAAAAATAAAATATTTTAGGATCAATCAAAAGTTAATGGAAGATAAAATCCTAAAGCTTAAAAACAGTTGAAAATTTGGGAAACTTCTGCCACAACACCGCACATCGATCCAGTATGTATCCAGTATATCCAGTATGTTTAAGTAATAAAAAGAATTTGATCAACGCTAGAAATAAAGGCTCTTAATAAATAAATATTTACATGACTCTAACATGGAGTAATCCCTTGAGGGCTTTATTCAAAGTATTCGTAATGAATATCTACTTAAATTTTTTCCATCATTAGCCCTGGCAATTAATTGAGCAAAACACAAAGCGAATGCATCATTATGCTCAATATTATTTTACTTGTCAACGTGTCGTGATATCAGCCGAATTACCAACGTGCTGATACAAATGCCGACGATACTAAAGATGCCCAATTAAACTCACAGTTATCAACTCCAAGGACCTATTTCATACGATAGGATACATCTCACCCTTCACATAATCCGCAGTCAGCGTATGGGAGCAGCTGATTCAGGTTGTACCGCTCGTGTTTTCCCACTAAATTCTACAGTCCAGAAAGGTACACAGCCATGGTTAAGCTGGTGGCGTTCATAGGTGTCACCAGTACTTGAGCCTGAGACCATATATCTAGCCGCCGATTGCCCCACGCAGTGAACTACTCCGCCGCCAAAATTAGAAATAATTCACCAAAAAATGCTTTCAGCATATTTATTATCTACAACAGCAGGTGTGCCTCGAGGATTAATTTGTTCATTTTCTGCCCCAATAGCATAAATTGTGGTTTGCAAAGAATTCACAGGGTATAATTTTTCTAACTTCTGTAAGGAATGGGGAGAAATCAAATTTTAACAAAGTTAAATTAAATTAACCTTATGGAAAAAAATAATATGAGACATGGCATTCTATACGAAGACGGAATGGAATTAAGTAACTCGGAAAAGGATAAGTATTTTATGACTCTGTTACTTCCAATCTTACATCGGCTGCAAACCATTCTAATTCTAATAGATGCTATTTCTGAGCATTCGAGCTTAATTTGGTATGCGTATTAAGGATACATAGGATATATATGCCAAAGAAAATATTAATCAATTTAAAGTTGAAGGCGAACCCGTTAGATCTAAGAGAGCAAAATGTGTGAATGAGGTTGCTTGAGAAATATATATAGGATAATATTTTATACTAACAAGAAGGGTATTTATTTTTGATAATTATTAGAACCTCAAATACCTATCGGCAAATCAGAATGCTTAAATTAAATTGAAAAAAGAACCTCTAGCAATTTTAAGTTAAAAAATTGTTTTCCATCAGCAATTCGAGATCGAAACAAAGCCCAGGTTGTTTAACCGAACAGCTTTATGATAAATTATTATTCCTGGCCGATTTCGTTCTGCTGCGCAGAACTAATCGACAATCATTTCATATTAAAGCCTACTGCACCGAAACCCTGTAGTACCCGTCCTAGAGAGACTGTCCGCGGAGTATGATGTAATTATAGTGACAAGATTAAACGGAATTAAAATTTTATGATCTAGCGTTTAAACGAATTACTCGCCGACGAGTGGTGCCGTTAGCTTTTGCCTCCCTTATCAGGTTTATAATTTGTACGTTAAAAAATACCCTCCAAAACATTTAGCCGTCAGTCAGTTGCTTAAGCCACTTAAATTACCAGACCGACACAATTTCCTTTAACTTGAGCAATGCTACGTTCTTCCACTAAAAGTTGCAACTCCTCAACAGTATATTTCTGGGAAGTTAAAACTTTTCCCTCACCCACTCGCCTCTCGAAAGTAAACACATCGCGCGAATTGAACGAGCCGCCGTGGTTTTCATGCATCTTATTTCTTGCCACGAGTTTCGAAGTTATTCTTTCTCGTCGGTTCCTCCACTCCACCCGGCCCTCTCCCATTTTTTCGCCCTCCCAACTCCACCCCCGACATCCTCAAAGGCAACCACGGACTGCGCATGAGCGCCCTTCCCACCACCCTTCCCACCACCCTTCCCACCTTCCCTCCATCCTTCCCTCCCATCATTCGCACGACCCGGGGCTCATACACCTTTCGCAACTACTACGAAATTCGCCTTGATTTGATTTCGAAGTTAACGTGCAGCTTGGCGAAAGGAGTCGGGCTCTTCGAAATACGTTGCGAAGAGCGGTGACTTATGAACGAATATTTTTGAGAAATTACAAAAAGTTACCCCAAGGGATTCCCAGTAGTTCTTGGTTGCGTCACAAGTCACCATTTTCACTTTTTTCTCTTTCTTCCATGGAAAGTGATCTATACGGAAAATTAGATTTTGGAAATCACAAATATGTGTGATAATGGAAAAAGGCCAGGTTTGTGTAACATCGGGCGAAAAATGTCCTATTATGCCTCAATGAAAATCACAGTAATCAACCCGAAGGACGGTTTGGTAGGCGAAGATAGAGCTCACCCAGTGCTAAGCCCAACGGCGTGTGTAATTCACACATCAGGGTAGGACGGCCAGTTGCTTTCCCTGTTCCACCTGTGATTTCCCAGGATGGTACACGAAAAATGTTAGCCTGGGTGACTCAGAGATGTCGCAAGAGGCGTCACTCGGAATCGAACCCAGGACCTACGGTTAGTAACTCAACGCTCACTGGACTCCCGCGGCCCTAATGCTTCTTTAGCCAAACAGAAACATCGATTTTTCACCAACATGTACTTATTAGGTACGCAGTATATTATGATCCACGGATAGGGGATGTAGTAGGATGAGATCTCACACAAGACGTGCGCATGAACATTTCCAAATAATGTAACACAATATAAAACTATAATAATACTTACTATTAAAACTTACTCCAATGTCATATAATTTAATTAATGTACTTTCCGGGGGTAAAAAAAGTTTTTTTGCCACAATATTCTAATGCGATAATACCTACATACTATGCTATTGTTGGCGTAAAATAATATCCACTATAATTTAATACATGAAAAGAGAAAACGCGAAGTTCAAGTTTAAAATGAATAGCAGTAACTTTCAGCATGCTCTTTTCATGCATTTATAATTCTAATTATATGTTACGCATTTAGAAATCACCATTTGGAGAGAGAAAGACTCATGAGTAAGATACTTCAGCCTCTGGTAGCGTTGACTAAATTTCTTCGCTTATTAGGTATTGCTGAATTGAGCAAATATCGAATAAACTGAGAACTGTTCAATAAATGGCATCCATATATTTTTTATTCGCATAATTTTCCGTGCAAATATGTAATTTTATAATATATCGTTAGCTTAATGTGCACTATATATGTGGTAATAGTCTCGTTGATTTGACTCCAGAATTGCGTCAGCGCCAACCGTCGCAATTTGAAACATGAATATTTCGCCTATGGTAACTCTTCGCTTTCCACGGAGGTGTATCTTTACATTGGGAAAACGCCTCCTGGGGATAGATCTATAGAAAGGATGAGGAACACAATATATATTTTGACAAGATATCCAACCAGCTCGCGAACGTTCTCTCGTACGCATATGAGCAGTCTAAGGACGAACCGCGCACAAAAACGTCTCGCATGTAATTTCTCTATTACATACTAACGTGCGGTGGTGCCGAAAGAAATTTTCAATATTTCTGATAGTGCTAGTGAACGTTATTCGACGATCTTCCCTCACAATGGAAGCAGCGGTGTTATGCGTACCTCCGTGCGAGCGGTTACTGGAGCTCCGGTTCCACCTTCCTTTCAGATTGATTGTCTCACCTCTTAAAAATTTTAATAACCATCTTCCTGCTGTGATATAGGGAAGAATAGAATTCTATTAGTCTCATTCGGAATTACATAGGCCTCGGTGAGCGAGTTTTAAATAAATAAAAATAAAATGTCATTGCATCGTAATGCCTCCGTCCTCCATCGTTGCAGAAGGCGAACGGAACATGTTTCAACTTGCAACGCCTGCCGTTGACGCCATACTGGAGTCTAGTCCATGAAACCTGTTTCACATGTATATCACACATTAAGCTAAATTTTTAACTTAAAATTAAATATGTGTACAATGGATTGCGCGAATTAATTTTTTTTTCAATCTGTACAAACAGCCTTCGTACTTAATAATAAAAATGTCAAATTTGCATCTTCATACCTAGCTAAACTTCCGAGTATTTTAAGTTAAGATTTTTTTCTCCGGTCAGTTTACCCTACAATAGCGGTTGAACATATTTCGTATTTGAAGAGAGTTGAAACTGAAACAAGCACTATTTTAGTTCCTGAACTAAACTGCACGCTACAGACGATATAGCGATTTGCATGTATGAGTGATTATGTAAACTATTATACGGTTTGAAAAGCGAGGCTCAAGAGGGGATCTTGAGGGGATCTTCCTCTGCGTTTTTGATTAAAGCCGTATAGATTAGTCTATTTTACTAGTATATTAAAAAGTAAAATCTGAAAGCCTAACAACATTACACATTCTTCAAATGCATCACCTTTGACAGTAAAATTGCAAACTTGCGATTTGAAAAAAAAAGGTTGATCGCTAAAGATAATTTAGTGTTTTGTGATGTTACTGCACCAACTTACGGCTTCGCAGATGTGTTGAATGTTTACTCTACAACTGAAGACTTATTTGTAGAAAAATAATTCTTATTAAGATTATTGTGAAGATGTATTAAAAAGATTCGTATCGAGATTAAACAGTTTGTTATTTAGATTTGAATGCCATACATAACGTGTCTGGAAATTTTCATAAACAATAATCAGGTGCACAGGTTGAACGTATTGTCGCTGACATGAGATTAAATGGCTGTGGAAGCTGGAAGAGGTTGTGATACAGAGCGGTATCAGGCCCTCATAATCGGTAGAATTTTCTGCACAAGTCGTCAAACCAGCGTCAAACAGCGTTAGTTTACAAACACCGTGTGCTGGGGGGCAACTCAAACTTGAGCAGATTCGATTACCTCGGTGAGTAATGCGTTCTTCAAATAACTCGGAGTTCGCGGATTCAAATCTCCTTGGGACGCATTTAATTCTCTTTAAACTTAATGGGCTTTGATGAGCTGAGATTTTGGTGTTTGATCCGACCAAAAATATTAGAAACCAAAGCACGGCAAGGTACTACCAAAGCTGGGAAAGCTTTTCTTTCAGCAGGTACTTATGGGCCTCGAGGAATTCAACTGCTAATAATCAATAAGTCTCAATAATATCAAATACTTGTATACAACTTATTAATTACGGTTGAAATCAACTTCAACTGGGCGTAAATTCACTCTTTTAAAAATATTTTTCGCTGATTATTTTTTCCCCATTGCGCAAAATCGATAGGAGAAACCTTTTGACCAAAATACTGAGCAGAGAATAAAAGAAATGTTACCCACGTATTTACGTCCAAATGCGTGCTGAAATAACGCAAATTTAATTTTTGGGAAAATAAGGCATATTTAAGGAACTCTCATCCGTGAAACACTACACTTTGAGTGATTTCCACTCTTAAAACTCTTAAACGCTGCGACGAAGTCAAGGGGAAAGGATAGGTGGGGGAATTAATTGAAGTGTATTGATTTTGCACCAAGGCAACAGAGCTGCCGAACGTTATGCGAGATAACAACACTTGAGGAAGGAACCTTACCTGAATATGAGGGACGCTTGCCATGGGGCTTGGGGGTGAAGGAACGTCGAGTTGAATGAGAGGTTAGGGATTAGTTATAAGTGGAAGGCAGAGGAGAGCTACATTAAGGCGGAGTCACCTACCTAGTCCTGTTATCAGACACCTACGAATCTGAGAGACACAGAGTGAAAGAGTACAAGCATGCCAGAATTATAAATCGTTTTAACTTCACGGATTCATTATACCAAGCCAACTCGGCGGTTAACATGCAAAACGTGTTCCATACGTTTTAAGACAAAGGATACGACTGGTAAAAGTGAGCGTAGTTCCAAGATACGAGATATAACAAAATTGCGATTCTTCCCAAAAAACTCTTGGATAAGTATATGGAAATATTGCTCTTTCACAGATTTACTTTGCACTATTTTTTCGAGTCCTAGGAACTGTAGTATAATACTTATTTATCATGACTGAAGGCCCTAAAATTTAATTAGCACTGAATTAGAGACTGAAGTTTCTGAGACAGCATTAAACTGCAGGCGGTAGACCTGACGTAAGATTGAATAAATATTATTGAAAATGAATAATTGATTTTGCAATGAAAGCATTGAGAACATTAATATATTTTTTATAAATTGAATATTTCATCACAAAATAAAAGTTGATTTGTTTGAAGGAAAGTGATACACTAAACTTTTCCATGCCTCGGAAAACGTTTAATTGCTATCTGTTACTGTCATATCCACATACAATGAGAGAAATCACTGTAAACTGATTTTTCTTGGTGTTTAATCCATAAAATGTGGGTTTTGCCAATCTGAAGTCGATAATAATTGGCCAGGTGGTCACTAAGTTCATCTTAAAGGATAAGGCAAATATAAAAATGGAAACTTTTATGGGGAAGTATTTCTAAAGGGTGGGGCTCAAGGAAGGGGCCTCCAACTCGGAATTGGGAAAGAGAGAGTTGTATAAGGTAAATGATTGAAACTTCTATAAAACGACGGAAGGCAGAGTGCGCAGTGCGGACAAATGACTGCATTGGGCTGGGGTCCCCCTGGAGAAATGTAGTAAAAGCAAGTTCATTGGATCTGTCATTAAATTGAGTTTTCATGTGTTTAATAATTATGCTGTGGGCCTTATACATTTACTTTCTAATATACAATTATTCATCGAATTATACTCACGTTTACTTCATTAGCATCAACACATACGGCTCGCATTCTCTTTTCTGTTTAAACATTTTTACACAGAGTAGCCTATTGAAGGTTGAGAAATAAACTTTCAGAAATATATGTTGAAATTGACAAAGACATAATAAAAAAAATAATATGATTGAACCTAACCACGATGTATACTTTCAAACAGTATTATTAAATTCATCTTGATAGTATCTTAGGAAGAACACAGTCAATATCACAGCAAAGGCCGTCGGCTCAAAGGGTGTATTTCGCGAAGGAACTGGGTTATTAGATACAATAAAAAGAAAAAACAGCGTGAACAAATATGTAACCAAAGGTTTTTCATTGGCCAAGGAGAAAAAGAAAGTCGTGGAACAATGCTATCCTTGGGCATAAAACTACGTTGACCAGAGTCAGAAAGTTTGATGAAACTGAATTATTCCAGCTAAGAGAAAGTTAATTCAATGAAAAACAGGTAGCGCTAAATATGTTTTCGTCCGTCAGATACCAATGTAACAAAGATATCCGATTCAGAAACCACGTACACTTTACATTAATTTTTAAACCTATCTAAATACCGACTTTATAACTCACACACAGCTTTTTCTTTCCAAATAATGAAAATTCAATCGCAATATTTCGAAACATACAAAGAGTGATGAAAAAAATTGACAGAAAGAACAAGATCATCATAAGAAGGAAAAAAGGAACATTTTAGGGAAGCCAGAGCTAAAGTTCAGTCACTACTTTAGCGCTGTCTCAGATCTGTCGAAAAAGCATCCAGCAATCGGGCGAGAAAGCATTTTACGTAGGTACTAGGCAGGGTTAGGACCTTAATCCTCTTCAAAATAGACACCTTGCGCCTCCACACACTTAAGCCCACCGGTTCTTCCACCACCGAAAACACTTCTGGAAGGCGTCTTATGGAATGGCTTTCAGCTCTGCCGTCACGTTCTACATTAGCTCCTCTCCACTCGAAAATCGTGAGCTTTCCGGGTCGTAATCCTAAACCTATGACTCATCTCCAGTGATCATAGTGTTGAGAAACTGAGGATCGGTGGTGGAAGTGTCCAACCTGACAAGTCCTGCGCTACGTCATGACGGAGCTGTTGCTATCGTCATCGGAACCTTGTTGCTAGCGTCATCAGAACCTTGAGCACAAATTTCACAGCCACTCGTTGCATGTCCAATTTTTTTTAAAAATTGCATGCGCGGAATCCATCCTGATCCCACCCTTGCGAGCTGTGTCCCATTCTGTCAAACGACAATCTTCGATTCTCAATATTCTATTGCTTGGCTCCAAAAATTTGGCTATCAAATTTTCTCACCTTCTCGACGACAGCTGCACTGTGGGCTGTTTTTGGTCTCCCAGAGCGCTGGCAACTCCCCACAGATGTGCGGTCATTTTTGAATCGGTTGAACCACTCTTTTATTTGGGTGTCCTCCATGGCATCTGATAATATCTGCCGAATCATACAAATTGCTTTGGCTTGGGAATCACCAAGTTTCTGACAAAAATTGATGCAGCATCTCTGCTCTAAGCGTTCCTTTATCTTGATGACATTGGAAATCCGACGAACACGTAGTGGTGGAGCACCTCACGCAATGGCTACCAAACAGCGACAGAAGTACATGACGATGGTGCAAAAATTCAGGCATGCAACATGAAGGTATCCCTCCCCACTGTGGAAAGTGGTACCGGTTTACCGTCGTGACTTTTGGCGTGACAATTGTGGTCGGATCATTTTTCGATCAGACCTCGTATGCCATAGAACCATGCATTGGTGGTGATTTTAGTTTTGTTCACTGGAAAATGAGCGCCACATGCACCTCATCGACAACAGTTGATGGGTGAAACACAAATTCACTTTTAATTCGCTTTTTCAATGCGAGTGGTCAATTCTTCGTTATAATATGAATTTCATCAAGCTGATGGTTAGAATATTGTCCCTGATGCACGAAGCCGACTATTGTAAACGCGGTGGTGGATGGAATTGAAAACCATAAGACATTAGAGATGTTAATGAGTAGTAGAGATAGTCTGTACACATGTCTCTTTGCGTAGATACTGATAATGTTTTTTAAATTTTCCAATATTTTATTGCGCTCCGTAAGGTAATCATCTGGACCTCGCATGGGCATCTGGATACTTGAAATTTATTTCGCAAACTATGATGGTATATCATCGTCTTCTCAGTGAAACTATAATGAGTGTTCACAGAGAACTACAGTGCATATTAGCGCTGCATTTGTGGCAAGACAGGTTTCTAAAAAAATCTAAAAAATCTTCACGATACCCCGCAAGCCGCAGCTAGGGCGACCGGCGGGGAAGGGTGTTATCCCACTTGCCATCCCGGCTTGTTTATCTTGTTCGGCTATCTCATTCCAGCTAATATTTAGGTTGTCTCTTCCCAGATAATATTTTTCAGCCATCATATGAAGTTGCCTCGTTCCAGAAT
>LYUA01001201.1:428670-447097 GCA_002093875.1 Calopteryx splendens | reverse complement strand
ATCTCACCCGAATTCCCAGTTCCCAAGCCTTATAAAGCAACGCCCGTTGTTACTCTTTAATCCCGGCAAATGTCGCTTTACTATGCGGCCAGATATTTCCGCCACCCCTCACCCTCACGAGGGCTATGCATCACTCTTCGCGTTCGCCACATCCCCCACCTCCGTGATCCCCGGAACAAAACACACACGCCCCCTCCCCCCCTCCTTTTCCCACCTCGTTTCCCATCTTCTTCCGCACTCTCCCTTCGATTCGCACCCAAATCCAACAGCCAATCGAGTGAGTACCGCGCGCGCCGCCCTAACAGTGCCTTGTTGCCGTACGACACCCATACCGCTCTTCAAATCCACCGGCTCACCATTACCCCGGCCCACCCCAGCACATTATTCCGCATAGGACCAATCTCTTTCCACAAACCCTCTCGATTTCACAAAGGATTTTCTGGCGCGATCTTTCGTTTCATTCTCCTCTCCCACATATCCCCCATACCTACAGCCGGATCCACCCTTCCCGAGCCCCCTTTTCCGCTCGCGGTCCTGAAAAAAATAACTCCTAGTTCCCATTCTTTTTTTGTCCGTTACCCAATTTTCTCTCCTGAGTGTGATTCCTGCCTTTTCGTCATGCCCTTCTGCTTTCGTGGTTCCCTCTGGATCTTTTTTTTATGTTAAAAGTTGCCCTAGAAGTTGCAACAGCGGAGGTCAATCACCAACAGCAATTGGAGATTGTTAAGTGATGTTGTGTTAGACGTAGCTCGTAGAGTAAAACTCGTATCCACCACTTTTAAACGACGATCGGGTGTGCTCGTTGCGACGGCATTCCAATGCTAACTTCGCTTCCCACTTTCAAAATAGAAGCATTCCATCATTAAGTCCGCTAACATTTCTATTAAGTAATTGTTTCTCCAGTAAATTTCATGAAACGTACCTATTTATCTTATATAGGTACATGGATATCACTCGAACGACATTTTTTATGACTCATTCTGAAATGAATACGTTCATCCCACTTTCCTTTCCGTGAAACTTTCTTTACCGTAGTCCTACCGAGTTGAAAAGAGCCCTCAGACTATCCACCCCACATTTCGTCGCCAAATCCGCCCAACTCGTCCGTTCTCCTCAATTTCGAACGGGCTCTGTTTTTGTAAGTTTTCCACTCCTGGGAGAGTGGGTGCGGAGGGAATCAAGATCATATTGCTCGAACCGGCAACGACGAGTTACAGAATTTCGTTCGAGAGAGGCATATTAAGGAGGACTGAGGCAGGAGTGCGGGTATTTCCCACCAAGAAAGGGGTGAGCAAAGAATCTCGATCAAGCCAATTACAACGCGGCTCGACTATAGTACATGACCGTGAACCGTATCGCAAAAATTGTTTTATAATTCATCTACATAGTAATCTGCAAGCCACGACGAGGGTGTGTGGCAGGGGGTTTTAGGCCATTTGTCACCACTGAAATTATTTGTTATTAGCATTTTGCATCCTTATGCACTCGGGATGCTCACTTTTCCGCAGGTATTTTCCACTGCTATAGTCATAAAATGGGCAAGAGAACAAGGAATTCTTCTATCCCTCTGTTCGGCAGTCAATCTCTCCCAAATTCCCGTCGTAGTCTCCTCTACCTTCTACCAGCAGCTTAAGACTTGCATGCATCTTCTTGCACCCAGCGTCTCCCATTTAAGGCTATCCAATAACAATGTGACGATCTCTGTTCGTACATAACGATACTTCACGAAACGGGGAGCTTTCCGGTATCCTGTTCATTTCCAAGATTAATTCCTTCTGCACTGGTCCATAAACTCTCAAAGCGTACTCAATATGAGCTCTAACGTACACGAAACGATACTCTCATTAAATTTTTCATTAGAATATTCAGCCGGTATGCGTTTGATGAATCCATATTTCTTTAATGCAGCTCCGCAGATGTTAACGTTAGAGTGACCCGTGACTAGAGGTGTTATACGTCATCCGTTTTTCTTATGACAACCCCTGAATGTTTCAATTATAGATAAATAGGCTATTGGATTTCTTTTCCCAAAGATTCTTCCCTGCAAACTTTTTTACACTTAATTTTTGACCTCAATCTTCCAACCAGGCATTAATACCTACTGTTGAAAGCACTAGAAAGAAGCTCATAGTGATTTTTCGTATTTGCATTCCGGTATATGACGCATCGTCGGAGAATAAAATGATATTGATAGAAAAAATACAATTAATGTAATTGATGGAAATGACAAAAAGGAGGGGCAGATGACTCGACCAGCGAGACGCCAGAGGCTACACTCACAAAATCTAACTCCATCAGTTAACACTTTCCGTTTACGCTCAAAGATAAAATCGCGAACCCAATTCCCTACTTTTTCATTAATTCCATATAAACGCAGTTTTTTTGCAATGTTCGTAATATTATTGGCATTTGGTCAAATGTCTTTTTTTGAAATCTAAGAATACAGCGACTACTTGCTTTCTTGACTCTCTCGATCTGAGGACGTCGGACATGAATACACTAATTTGTTCCTCATAAGTTCTACTCTTTCAGAACCCACATATCCCGTATTTGTGAAAAAACTATAACTATCCGGGAAGTGTTGTGCGTGCTGAAGAATTTTGCAGGAGAAGGATGTCAATAATGTTGGTGGATAATTTCCGGGATCTTTTTGGCTCCGCTTTAGTTAATAAGTGACTACTATCTAGTCTTCGGCACTTTACATTTCGATAAGGATTTAATAAATATTTTTTCCAGAGACGGTGCAATTTCTGGTGGCAACGCTTTCAATAATGCGTGCTGGGATGCCTTCTGGTCCTGGAGATTTGTTTTTTTAATATTCTGTAGTTGTTAAACCAATCCCTTTCTATTATTTATGACGACGTCACTCATCGGTTCAATGATGTCACAGAGATTTTCGATTAGTCTTGTGTCATCCTTGTTGTAAACGCTTTCAAAATATCTAATCAAAACGTTAGCTTTTGTCACAGCATAAAAACCACTTCGTCATTTTCGTCCTGTAATGACTCAACGGATTGGTGTTTGCCCTGTAGCTCCCTAGTGTACGTCTGACAATAAAGGCTTTTGACTTCCCATGCCGTAATTGTTTTCACCCGGAAATATTTTCTTAAAGTTATGCAATGTGGAGCGCAAAAACTTTTTGGTTTGCGTACATTGGAAGGTGAATATTTTCTTGATTTCCACTCAAGTAGTTTTTGGTTTGATTTGGTTGCTTTTATAAATGTTGTATTTATTTTTTTCTGTTTTCTCTAGTCCCGTCGCATTTTATTCTATACCAACGGGAGGCCTTACGATCATGTATGTGTTTGGAGGGAAAGATAATATCTGTTCCATGGCATACCATTTCTAAAACGGAATTCCATATTGCCTCAATGTCTTCATTACTTGGTTTATTAAACAAGCTCATAACACTCTCCTCGAAAAAAACAAAGATCAAGCAATTGGGTAAGTTACGGTAGTATATGAACTAGCTATTGCTTTAAAAAGAACTAGTTATTGCTGGAACTATCGAACTAGTTATTGCTTTAAAAAATATATATTTATACACACACTGCAGTTACAGCTCAATTGCCAGTTTTTTATAATAATTGAATGTCAACTTGAGAAATCACACAATCGTGACGATAATCGGCCATGTTCAACAAGCAAGTGAGAAACATCATATCCCTTTTTTTATCAAACCCAACTAGGTGATCTCTGTCATCGGCGTTTCACGAGTAACCTCCTCCTCATGACCCTCGCACTTCAGGACTAAAGTCCATGGCCCTTGGAGTGGAAATTGGAAGGGGATGTTCTCGACAGGAGTTTAGAAACTGTGAACCGTTGGCTTTCACGAGCTGGCTCCAGTTCCATGGTCTTCAAATCGGTCGGCTTCGATTGGAGAGTTATGGGGCTCGATATTTTATTTACCCAGCACCGCTTACTATTTGACCTTTTTTTCCACGCACCAGGGTGCCGTATTTCCACATTTCTTCTCACTCCAGCAGCTACATAATTCCCCTCTCAGCCATTTAGGTGCTGGTACGGTGATTGGTGCAGTGGAGTGAGATACAGCAGGTATTGGGAGGTGTAAGAGAGGTGCCGTGGTAAAACGTTGGGTCGCAGGTAATCGTTGGCGCCTTTGGCCCACCGTCGTTTCCCGATGCATGTTCCGAGGTATACTAAGTCCTTTGGCTAGGACCGAGAGGCTAAATTCCGCGGAAGGGGAGCGACCAAAGTGGGGAGGGGAGGAGGAAATGCCACAACCGTAATGCATGAAAAGGTGCTGATAATGAGTCAATCTCTTACGAAATTGAATATTCAAAACGAAATGTAGTGAAGACGATGCTCAAAATAACTGAAGTGGCTAAAAATAAAACTTAAGGATTCTCTGCAACGGTAAGAATTTTTATCAACTCTTGGATATACTTGGACACGTGCTTTTTGATGAACATTCTGCCAGCGCCCTTTACTTCATTCGAAATCGATTCAATCCTTCTCCCTCCCTTTAAAATGTCCTATCTCTTCCAGTTCTGCATTTACTATCTCTTCTCTCCCAATACCATACCCAGCTTCGGATTGACCTTTCTAATTCATTTTTTCATGATAGTAACCTTGCCACTGCCATCCACTGGAGCTAATAAGATGAGCGCACTAAATTAACGCCTATTATTTGGAGTTTCGATGACTTATCCTTGATTTCAAGTTGCACTTCTCAATTTCAAGTCGTCCAGGGATCATATAACTCTCCTTTTCAAAAATTAAGATTAAATTTATATTCCCATGTGTGATCCGTTTTGGTGTAATACATTAATCGATTAAAAATAAATTACGCTAAGTTATAACTGCATATACAGATATTACAAGTTAATTGAAACAGAACAAATTGGATATTCTACACTAAATTACTTTGTTCACAATAAATGGAGCACATAAATAGTATTTAACACATATTTTGTGAAATATTAATTTTTTCTTTCATTTCAACCTTGCAGTTAATGATCATATCAACAATGCTAGATTTAATTATTTTACTTGATGCATCATCGTAAGTGATTCAAAGACAAGACTATTCCCTTACAACAAAACTCGTCTCAATAAATGATTTAAAATATTCATCTTTCGGATGAATTTAGGTTGAAGCAACCTCCTTTGGGTATTTCGGTGTGAATTTTATTAATCAAATTGACTTAATTTCACAAATGACTATACATACTAACATGGAAAAAATTTTGATCTTGAAGGCTGCTGGATGATGACCAAGCTTGACATCGTTATCCTTGATCAAACCGATTACGCTATGATCGCCGTCGGGTATGCAGCTCCAGCTGAAACGAACATGGATGCGAAAAGATGGAGAAGCTAGGCATATACCAAGATCTACTGTGGCAGGTTAACCCGAGCTTCTCAGTATAGTTAGCTGCACTCATTACATGGCGGAGTCAAAAGCCCATTGACAGTGAGCATCGAGTCCTGCCTGGAGGGCTACAGCGGATACACTTACAAATGACTGCCCTCGTAAGGCCTTTTTGTTGGTACCGTGCGCATGAACCGACAGCAGTATGACCACGTTACCGGCTGGTTACTATAACGCTCAACTCCTCTCGAGTCTTAGGGCGTAAACATTTGCGCCGGGAATAGTTGGCGTTGCCTAAATTAATTAATCAACGAAGCCTCTTAAACACCGGATGAGGGAAAGATACAGAGTACAATATTTCCAATAGAAATGAAAAAGCAGCTCGTGCATGTCAAAACAAATAAAGCCACAGGTTCTCAAAGATATGCCTCTGAGAATATTAACTTACCTAACGGAAGACATCTCATCTTGCATATAAAGGATATGTATTCTTCATGCTAATGACAGACGTTTTTGCACTTTGAATGAAAGTTTGCTGGGAACATATTAAACTGAATTCATTACGGAGGAAAAGAATGGATATAGTGTTAAACATAATGGGATATTTTTAATTAAAAATACTAAATTCAAAGTAAAGGGTTTATTTGCGGTATTTATTTGGTTTAATGCATGATGGGACAATATCCATAACAACGGTATTTATAGGCGAACTTCATTTTTTTTAAATAAGGACAAAATGAATTATTTTACAATTGAATTCTAATTCCTCCACAAGAAACCATTTTGTGAAATGAGTTAAAAATACAAAGATATAACCATTACCTAGTACTAGGTGATGTTTTAATGTCCATCATGATCGTAATCATCACAGGTAATCAATCTGATGATTCGTTTGTGGCAGCTCTCCAAGGTCAGTCTGTTCCGGTCAGTTGTTTCATTCACTTACCACTCATTGCGCTGACGTATTGTATCTTCTGTTTATCGCAATTCAATAGGGTCCCTTGACGCATTTCCGCGCATGAGGCAACATTAAATTATTTTCTGAATAAAAAAACAGCTTGAAATATAGAGAAATCCGATTGGCAACATGTCATAACGTATTAAAAACCATACTCGGATTCCCATACAGTGAAAGGTTTGTCCTTAAATAGCTATAGGCTTCACGAAAAATACCGTGGGCAATGCGGTTCGTGAGCCAACGCCCTGGTTATAACGAAAACTCTCCTTCCCTAGACTCTGCATTACGCTCACTCCCCCGAGAATGGTGACGCAGCGACCGCTCATGTTCCTTTGCCCTCACTTTCACTCCCCACACATCACGACCCCCCCCTTCCACCGCACTCCATAATTCACCTCCTCCGCAGAGTCATTGTGCTCACTCCACTCCCTCCCGTCACAGAGTCCGCGGCATGCCTTCCATATATACCACGCACCCAGCGCCACGGAAATCGCCCAGACGTGAGCGAGGGAATGGGATGCCTCGCTGACACGCAGTTGCAGGCGGGTCCCGAAGGGATGGAGGACCTTAATGGCAATCCGGGAGGAATCCCTGGTACTTTCCATTCAGTTTCCCTCATCCCGTTGTCGTGATCCTTCCACCGGGCTTGTCACGACGCCGCACGATTTTTGGGATTCAACGAAAACTTTCCACTAACTTTCCCCAGCTTCCTCGCCCCTTTCAGGACGCTGCACTCCCACCCGAGCCCCGCTAAATATTTCACGGTGGATAGAGAGGGAAAAGTAAATGGAATGACGAGAAAGAGAGAGAGCTACTGCAAATTCTGGGGTCGGGGAATTTTTAAGATAACCGTTCCTTGAACCTAAGGAGAATCCCCTGTCTCTATATCACTCTCCTTCCGAAGCCCTGACTTTGTGGCATTAATCACACCAAAATCCTAGATCGTTATATTACTAGAATTTTCTTTACAGTTCTGGAGATCACACGCACTAAACGCATATGAATCTACATTTGACCCTGAGGCGTGTGGTAGCGGGTTTTGAGCCAAAAACCTACCAAACCTAATTGATGATCATGTTTGATCGTTCATAATGGGGATGAAACATTACAATTAGACTTTTTGGAGCTATTGCTGGCGTGGCTAAACCTTGATTTGCGTGTGATGGTAATTTGGGTGAGGGGAGAAAAAGGATTTGTCAGACATTTTTTATTTTATCCGGGTGGTCTGATCTGTTGATAAGTAGAATTGACAATCCTCTTAAATTTTAATTTTTATATGTTCTATTTTGTGCGTGGAGAGACTATACCATCATAGTGCAGTTCCTCCGGTAATATCGTCCAGCTTTTTTCTTTTTCAAAACAATTTTTCACCATTCCAGTGGGAGCTCAAGATAAAAATTACGTAAATAGAAGTTCGTGCCAAAAGAGAATTTTTAATGCCTTGGTCTTTCGCATGTAGAAAATGTTTTTTCGGATCACCACCTATCCTATACTTATCCTATCTTATACTTAGGTGTCTTACACCTATACCTATACACCAAGTTATCCTTTTATGTCAGGATATAGCAATTACTCATCAGCAAAAAGTATCAATTAGTCGTTCAACTCAATTTAAACCCTTTTCCATGGACCGGTCAAGCGCACAAAATTCTAAATTGAATTTCCAGCATGAGTATTATTTTTCGAACTTTATTTTTGCACTAAAAATAAAGAAGATAATAAATGAAATTTAAAGGAAGATATAAGGAAAAGAGTCCAGTTCTCATTAGGATATACCAGAATTTTCCCGAAGAAAAACATTAAAATGGCAGATATAAAGGGATCTAAATAAAAGAAATGTTAATGAGCGGTAACAGCTAAGACATAACGCATTTAAAAAAGTGCATAATGCTCACATACATAAAGAAAGTATCAGCTGTGCAAATGGGCAAGCGATAGTTATAAGAGGAGGAAGAGTTATAGTTTAAGTAAACAATAGTTAAGAGTAGAATAAGCACGACGTGAAAAAGAGGAAAACAAAACCATAGAAAGCATTCCATAAGGTTAAAAATATATTTAAAGCTAAAAATATGTTGAATCTAAAGAGCAACGACACTTACGCATGACGTATTATTTTCTTCGGTGACTGAAGTATGTAGTGTAATTTATTAATGCAATATACTATTATCGCGAAGATTAAGGACTTCTGCCAAGTGTCGGAAAATATGAGGTTAAAAAGAGGAAAATAACGATGAACAAACTCATCGGACAAAAATCAGAAATGAAGAACCACGCACACAATGGCGGAGGGTTGGAAAAATTTTATTCATATTCTGCACTTCACGAGTTGAAATAACTTAAACGATTGACCTAAAATGAACAATAAATTGCAATCGAGAAAAAAATGTCGTTGTGGTATGATTGTGCTATCGCCTGTAAACTTCACTTAATTCCCGCAGAAGAATATGCACTACAACTCTGCAAACACCCTACATATAATTCAGGACGTTTCCTATGCATGCGTTCATTTAATTTAAGCAATCGATAGTTACAGTTCCGTCCCTATCATTTGAGGAGGTATTGTTATTTAACCTTGAGTAAAATGCGTAAGTCATAAGTGGAACCCTTTTGAATAGGAAAAATACTTATCCTACTTACTGGCAAGAAATTAAGTGATAAAAAATAAAGATTACCGGAACAAAACTATCATTTGGATATGGAAATAATAAAAAAAAACTATACAATGCAAATTATACCATGCATCGAGCATAAATGTCAATTGTTAGTAAGCTTCTTATTTCAAGAAGTCCACAAGTCATGTTAGCATGTCTCGAAAAATCTCTTCAGATTTAAATTATGCATACTGAAGTGCGGCTAGTGTTTCAAATTTTCTGCACGGATGCATCCCAATTTTATACATTTTTCGCTCTTTATTCACGCAATCTGTGTAATGATCTCCCCCTTAAATTGAAATAAAATAATTTGTTTTTCACGATCTAATTATCTGGCTCTATTAAGCCGATTCCATTGCCTTTGTATACAACTAATTGAGCCACATTTTTTCCAAAAGAGATGAAGCGAAATTCACCCCCATTGCTGCAACAAATTAGCTCCATAAGGAGACTTGGAACGTGGATTTGAATCCCTACAAAATGAGAGTATTCCCCACCGCTCTTCCATGTAAGTAAGTCCCTGTGTCCATTTTTACAATTCCTGGTCGTACAGATAGGTCGAGGACGAACATTTGGACGCCTATTTCACCACCGCTTCGCCTTTTAACTTGCGTGGGTTCTCGGGATATTGCGTTAGATAATGGTTCCGGCGAGGAAATCTTTTCCCTTGCCCTTCCTCCTCTCCTCCTTCCCATTCCATAAAGCGCTAATTACTTCAGATGTTGACTCGTGCCCTCTGTCCCCCCACGAAACCCAATACCAATTTCCGAAACTGTTCCTCACTCCTTATCTTCCTTTTCCCCTCCTCCCACATCTTTTTTTGTCCCCAATCTCCCTCCCTGATAGTCACTACACTCTTTCTCCTCGAGGGAAAAGAATCCTTTTTAATGAATTTCCCATTTCTAAGAGTGAAATACAACTGCAACGAATCCAATACCATAAATGATCCACAATTTTCGTCAGATATTTACTCCAACCGTTTACTCCGTTTCTTACTGTTCCCTGTGCTAAATTAGCGATACTTTCCCAATTGCCCTCACTGCACTTCTTTTTGAAACCTGATAATCTATTGATGAAATGGTGCTCTGTACATCGACACAATTTTGAAGCAGTTATCATGAGGCATCATGGATTTGTCTGTTTTCATCCGATTTGACGCTGCAAAGTGGTCTCTTTACGTCCAAATAACGATCGCTTTTCAGTACCATACACATAACTTACGCTCGCATAAAGCGAATGGGGTTAATTAATTTAGCGTTTTCATTAAATTGGGAACAAAATAGAACTAAATGGTATTAAAAACACCTTAAGTCTGTAATAAAATAATTTATAGCATTTTTGAAACTAGTACTATTTGAAAACTTACTCTGCATAAAACACAAGTCCTCTTTCATACATTGGAAAAGTCAGTTAAGTTAAAATGATTTCTCTTTTAAAAAAAGGCAAGTGTACATATGGGGTTTGGCTCTCATCAACAGTAAAATTCCATATTGTGTATTAAATCGACAAGGTAAAATTGAACTACAGTTATAGAATTTTTAACATTCAATGAAATTTCATTAGGGTTTATGAATATTACACAACTAAAACCCCAAACCTTCTATACGAAAAACGCTTAAAGAAACTTTAAACTTGAAAAAACAAAACTGACATTGATATTTTCCGATTTCAGAAAAAAATATTTATATCTATCAAGCAAGATAGATGTGCTGCTGGCATCTGACGTAAAAATCAGTGTGAAAAAAACTATCAAATTTCATCCATAAATTCCGTCGTATAGGCTGAAAAATTTTAATTAGTTGAACGACTTCAATCAGAATGTTCCCAGATACATAAAAACAGCAAATACGGGCACCTGGAAGCTTGGCGCTCTCGTAATTTTTATACTGCCGCAGAGTGGGAGAGAAACTGGGTCGACTGACGTGAAAAATGGTTAATATTCGATTGAGTTCTCCAAGTTCCGAAGCAACGGTTTGATTCCTCAAGAGACCAAGTTGATATGACTAAGCACAGAGCTTGTGCCCTATGGAGATATTTGCCTCCTCTAAGGGGTGCCAAGGGTTAAAACCTCAAGGAAGAACTTCTTAAAAAAAGAGATGTAATTCCAAGCGAACGGCGCCCGATCTGAGAAAAATGGCCAATAAAAGTGCCCTTAATATATTTTTATTAGTTACGGAGATAGACTCTGTTAAGAAACAAATGCGATTCTAAAGATTTTAC
This sequence comes from Calopteryx splendens, assembly GCA_002093875.1. Classification (NCBI taxonomy): domain Eukaryota; kingdom Metazoa; phylum Arthropoda; class Insecta; order Odonata; family Calopterygidae; genus Calopteryx; species Calopteryx splendens. Next base: position 435,933 of record LYUA01001201.1, on the reverse strand, counting down.
ATTACCCTCATGCAAACTCACTAGAGTCAGCAACTAATGGCCAGATCTTTGCAAAAATGCTTCCTTAGGGAATCCCTAAAGGAACGCGGGGAAACTTAATGGTTACTGTTGTCACAAAGAGTTCGTAATTGGATCAGTACATCATTGAAACTCACGAACTAAGTCAAAGGATAGGAGTATCATAAAAACGGCGACTTTATGGCCCAGGAAACTTTGCGTGAACTCAATTCAGGGACGGCGCGGTATCCATTCTCCATTACATATTGAAAGTATTTAATACATTCAGAAATTATGAAGAGTATTATAAATTTACGTCTAAGATAAGGAATTTAGAACTTTTAGAATTAAGGTTCTATTTCGACTTTTTCCCAATTTTTTCCTAGAGGCCACCCTGAAGGCTTACTTGGCATTCTTTTCGTTAAATCCTTTGTAAAAGAGTAAAACTGGGCCAATTGCTTCGGATGTTTAATTTATTCTTTAAAAATCTAAACACATTGAAATGTACACATAAAGGTCATTAGCAAAAAGTAAAGGACGAATTAGACCAATTATTTCAGAGTATTTTAAGATTTTTTAACTGTCAAACATGTCAAAATTTATTAATGTCAGAAATTTTAGCCCTCATTTGGTTATTTACCCCATACGCACACATTTTAGACGCAGGAGCTTCAATGATACCTCTCCTGTTGACTTTTCTGCTTACTTTATAGAACAGGTCAGTTTCCGCGTACATTGTTCAGAATTCGAAATAAATGCGGAGATTCATGAGTACTTAAATATTCTCGTAAATTAGAAATTCAATGAACTCGGAGAGTCGGCAACAGCAGTTCCTCGTCAAAAAAAGGAATGGGTGGTGAGGTTTTGGAGAGGATGATAGGGGGAGTGCATTTTCTTTCGCTGGAATTTCCTGGAAAATTATTTAAATTCTAGCAGGGCCGCTTCAGTCACTGCGCTCTAATAAACGATATTGCCTCTGGAGGGGTGGATTCACAAAAAAAATCTCCCTCTCGCATCCATACCTCAAGAAAGTGTGTCTTTTATCGTCCACTCCCATTTCGCTCCACAATAGCGGAAATCAGAAGGAGAGAAATATGACGACCACCCGGGAGAATCACTTCCATATTCCTCTGCGCGACCTTCTTAACTTAGACTCTGGTCTCCTTCCTTTTCCACGGGCTCTCCTCTCCGCTCCACCATATCACCAGATCGCTTGAAGTTTCTTTTTTTCTACGCTTCCCGGCTTGGCGTTTGAATCTTACGGGTAGTGAGCATAAATAAATTCAAATTCGCCCTATTTCGGGATGGGTGGAACGAAATAAACAGTGATTTATACATTGGCGTGCACTGCTGACATTTTTACTTCTCCCTACTTTTTTTATCCACAAACGGTGTTTTTACGTCGAGGTTAACCAGATGCTTCAGCAGCTATATCGCCTCTCTCGTTTCATTCCTGAGTTCAGACTATAATGCATAAATACCATCATGAGAAAAAAGGTGACACTCCAGAAGTTGGATATCCAGAGACCATAAAATAAATTATACACCACATTCGGGATAAATAAAATGATAATTTCACATTAAAACTTTTCTTTAATTTTGTTTGAATGAATCCTACTGAGAATGAAATCTTGAAAAATGTGTCCATGTTAAAATATTAAGTTAACTCCGCATGAATATAAGAGAATATCTAAGAATCGAAAAACCCCTTATATGGTATTTCATACATTCCTTAGCGAAATACGCATGACTTTGAGCTATATTAAAACAAATGCTAGCTCGTCGAAACCTTGGAGAAAGAAATGGAGATACTAACCCGGTGCGAAACCCGAGAGAACTTCACCCAAATGCTAGCCCTTAAATTTCAAAGAAAAGCTGCTTGGTGCTTTTCAAACCTTTTTCCTTAATATTTTAATGTGGACTTCATGTGCAATCGGAGTCATGCGCATTTTAAGGACAGTGAAAACAAACTTAAATATGTATTAAAGTTACGCCCTTGCTCCATCAAGTCCTACAACCCTTTGGGAAGTTACCATTTTCCTTCATACTATATATTCCTTTACTTCCAGATCGAATTTTTTATAATTATTGATGAAGTTCGCTCAAATTGAGGGTTTTACCATTATGGTTGGTGTGACTTTCATTCAACAACAATCTCAATTTACAATAAAAAAAGATATCTCCTGTAGCTTCTATAAAACAAAATGTTCAAATTAACATATTTTCAAAAATATATAAGTAATTTAAGGTTTTTTCATCATTTCTCCATTGTGAAAAACGAATCTAAAACTAGGGCGTTATTCAAGTTAGAACAATACGATCGTAGAAAATGTGTATGCAATTGGAACACTATTTTAATTAGCGTGTACACAAAGCCTTCCCGCCTTTTCCTTGGAAGAGATATTTCTGCCTAATTGATGGTACGACAAAAAGACCAACTACTCTTCCGTGGCGTTAAATAAGCTCATTGTCTACTTCTCTTGAGAATGTGTTATTTAGGGTAAGAAATTGCATCGATTAATTGTACTGAGGTGTTGGTCTCCACAGAACTATTCATAATTGTGATAATAGAAGAATTTAAAATTTCCCAATGCTTCCATCATTACATTTACTTATGCAAAATATAAGGATATACCTTTCTGGATACCTACGTATACAAATCAGACGAAAGGTATTAAAGGCTTTTCCCACACGCTTTTCACCTAATTATGATAGCTTTCTCTGAAATCTATTTTCTAACTTAGCAAATATTTTAATATTAACTAAACAATAGCATTAGTAAAATATTTTCTATTTCATACTAATTTCAAGCAAAGTTCACCGAACCAGCCAGTTTAATTGCGCTTCCTGTGTATTTACCGGTTCTCTTGTATTTTTCTATCCTAAATTGGACAAAATTTTCCTGAAAGGGGACTTTAATTCGCACGCTTTCCTGGCTTTAGCTAATACTTAGTTGGAAGTTATAACAAAGCAAAATGCAGTAACCAACTAACGAAGTTTTACCACATGGAATGAATCAAAAATTCATCTGGAGAATGGAAGTACCATGTGGATTGTGAAAATTAATTTTGCCTGTTTCCTCGTACTGATGAGGAGCTATGAATCATTCAAATCCTGATTACTCTTGAGTAGTGATATTTTTACAGCTTACATTTGGAAAGGCAAACTCCGAGAAAATACATTACGAAAGCTGGAGGATTAATTAAATATTGTAATCTTTTTCTTATTATTTTATTTCGATGCGTCTCTTTTTTCTTTTTCTGCCAGTTTGAATCTTTCTTCAGGCTAAAACCTACCAACATGGGAAATGATACAATCATGTGTTTCAAAATAAATCCATGTAGTTCATACTGCACGCCACTTAAAAATATTTTTCACTGAATTACTAAACACACTGTACCATAAAATGAAGAAAACTTATACGTGGGATTCATGATTCATCAAAAATTATATATATTTTTAAGCCTCTTAAAATAAATAAATAAATATAAAAATATCAGGAAATGGTAGAGAAATTTATTATAAATTAAACTATATATTAATAATCTAAATGCAGGATTATAAGAAAAAAGGCGCCAAAATACAAACGTATAAAAATTTGTATTAAATTTTGTAACTGTACAAGCATTACATTACTGAATATGATAAAAGATGAAATATATATTTTACCCCCTTATTAAACGGAATTTTAGTGCATAGTGACATAATAACTGATAAATACGAGTGCCAATTTATTAGTGAATGATCTATAACGGATTATCTTTCTATGATAGGGAAAGTATGTGAAATTTCACGACCGTATTGCTGAACAGCACTGTTTATTTGCTGATCAAAATGGCTTTCTATAGGTCAACACATTATTCTGGAAAATATGAGATAATTGGGTTGAACTTAGAAATTACCAGTGTGCATGAAGTTACACTGGATGGACTAAATAATACGGTAAAAACACAGGATGATATTAGAGACTATTTAGACTGAACTAGGTGAAAAACACAGTCGATCTCCTATGAAACCTGACCTTGTACTTAGTCGGTGCCCCGCGATACAAGTACCGGCTGCAGTCCGACACTATGGGAATTCTGAGTGAAATGCTGCTCCGAATAGAATCTTAGTGACAACATAACATTTGGCAAGCTTATTCAAGAGTGCGTCAAAGGAAAGAGTTCAAAATCAGAAATGAAAAAGCCATACCACATTTTTTCGAGTATGCATGGACTAAATAGGATTTTTCACAATTCAAATGTTAAAATTTATTACGTCAATAAACATCTTTTCATGTACTGCATTACTTGAGAGAAATTCAATTTGTATCCTATGCGAGAGGTATAGCAGGTACTGTTTATGTAATCCAAAAGAATTACATACAACATTGACTGCAGAATAAAATGCAAAGACTAACGATAAACCATTTACAGTTCATATGTAACTCAATAACTTTAGATCGATTTTAACCTAGGCATGCATAAAAAAAAGTAAATATTCTTTTTTTTAAAGAAAGGCAGTTTTCATCACTGATAAAAATTACATTTCTCTGCGGTAAACATTTTTTGGAGTATCATCTAGAGCTATGATATACATTTGGTAATCGACATTACCGTATGTAACAGTGACGAGGCGTTTAGAGGAGGTTAGGTATTACGACGCGGCCGAGTACCTGCCGAGCATACTGGAATCTCTGCCTTCAAACGGTACCGGCCACACCCTGGGTATTTGATTGCACAGTGACGCACGACTGCTACCCATATTCCACACGTAGTTGGATAATGATAGTAATGACTTTATCACGGCGAAGTTAGGACCATAAGGCTCTCTCTTAAATTTAACCGTATATCACGACAAACGTCCATGCGTGAGGCGGCACTCGAAACCCTAGATCTTTGGGTTAGCAGGCGAGCACATGCCCACTAGGCTAAACCGGAAATTACGAAATATTTTACATATTAACAAACTATTAGAAGCTAATAAGAGATTTCGAGAGTAAATTGTATTTTCGATGAAAATCCATGACACTATTTTCCTAATATATTTTGGGTCGTATTGACCAATGAAGAAGGATATTTGGAAAATATGCGAAACCTACCGATAAAGAAGTAAGTCAAACGAAAATTGGAATTTGAAATGAGAATTTGCGTAATACTCCTTCCATCATAGTGCGACTATTTTTCTTGCAAATTAAATACAGCATTTGCATTTTGATAACATTTTCTTTTGATCGTTGATTCCTATTAGCATACTACGTAAAGTGGTTTGAAGCCCAGTAGGGCTTGATGAATGTGCAACTTACTCATAAATTTTAATCCCAAAAGAAAATGAACTAACAACTTTGCGATCATCAAATATGCATCTAATGAATTATATGTACACAAAAGGTCCTTTATTCAAATATCCTTAATTTATTATTAAAAATGGAGAGCAGTTACGACCTATTAAAATAAATAAGAAAAATAGCGAATCCTAAACCGTTGCTTATAATGCCTGCCTAAATGTAAAATTAATGATTTACTCGCTGCATATCGAAAAGCCAAGCATGCATTTCTTCTCCATTTGTAATGTACTCACATGGCAACTAGGCACCGGATGCGGGAGAAATATATCAGCCAAATAAGATATCCGCTTACCTGAAATTGAAAAAAATAAATATATTAAGAATGAAATTCTGAGAATAAAGAGATTAAATGAAAAGGAAATTATAATTATCGATCATTCACGGTAATACAACCAAAATATATAAACGTTGGAGAAAGTTATTGTTAATAATATGATTTAGAAATACATTAAATACATGAAGTATAAATACTCCTTTATAGTTCTGAATGCTCTTACATTTAAATACTATATATTCATCCCCACAATTTTAGTTTTTGGATGAAATATTTTTATATTGCCAATTTGTCAGCTGCTTATTTTAAGCCAACATCTTGACCGTGCTATAAAACTACATAGTTAGTAGTAGGTAAAGTAGGGCATATTTTTTAGGAATTAGATGCTCACGCAATGCGAGCTTTGTTTTCGTAGCTCGGTACCATGATAACTTATCTAGCATTATAAATGCGAAAATTACCCAATGCAAAAGTCATTCGCCTGAACTAGGATACTAACTCGGATCCCACGACTTCCAGACAAGTGCTATAGGCAGATTAGGTACCTAGGCGTAGTCTTATGCTGAAAAATCCACGATTTGAGAGGATTTTTGGTAGCTTAACTGCCTAAAGCACTCGGCCGAAAAACGGGGGATCAGGCTTCGAATACCGGTTCAAGCTAAATCTTTTGCTTTTTGAACTTTTTTGGTACATATTTACTTACCTACTTAGCATCGAGTGACTCCCCGCTTAGTTAGTTTCTTTGACATTATATAATGGATAATAACTCCGAGTGAAGAATAAATGGGGAGTTTATAAAAGATTTCAGCGAAAGAGCATGGAAAAAAAATCAATTCCTTCCAAATTTCTCACCGATAGAGACCAAAACTTTTCCACGATCGAGAGAAAATAATGTTCTAACGGACAATAAGCAGGAATTACATCATAACGGAAAGAGAATTTTTTTCTTGCTGATCCAACATTCCATCCATCATCCTGATTTTCGTCAACGTGTGTCATGAAAAAAAATGGTTCGCAACACGAAGACAACGCTCGGCAACCAATTTTTGAAGTCGAAAAAGGCAGGTTACAGCCACGCGTGGAGCTCGACGGGGGAATTAGTGAACCGTCACCTCCCCCGTTGGTCGGGACTCGGCCGATGAATACGCGCAACGGAAGCAGAGCCGCAAAACGGCAAGAGATGAGCGGTGAGAGGGTAGAGGCAGACGAAAAAGGGGATGGAGGACCGAGCAAGGCCTAAGGGGTGTTGAGAACGGCGGTGGGGGAAGGGGAAAGGGGGATCCGCGTGAGAGAGAGAAAGCGAGGGAGGGTAGAGGCGTAGTCTTCTTCAACGACACCGCCTAGGAGGAGAATGAGGGGCGAGGAAGCCACGGGGGGGGGGGGGGGGGGGGGGGGGGGNGAGCGGAGAGAAGGACGAGGAGAAGGAGACATGCGAGTCTTGAGTTGCGCCCTTCTCACTCCCCGGAGGCCTTTACGGGAAGCTGCGATGAAATGGAATCCTTGCTTCTTTCCGCATCGGGGTCACGCAGGGCGACGGCAATTCATTACGGGTCCCGAGGCCCAAGAGGACCCCTGGAGCTGCGGTGCTCGCTGGCGGGAAAAACATCGACTCGGTGGGGGCGTAGGAGAGAGAGGGCTGGGAAGCGAAGGGCGGTAGCGAAGA
>LYUA01001201.1:210731-221790 GCA_002093875.1 Calopteryx splendens | reverse complement strand
AGAACTAACTGGAAATAGAAAGACGGACGGGAGATCCAATTTTAGCGATAAACGCATTAAAAGCTTGCGAAACAACGTGGCCCGAAACGGGGAATATGCTCCGAACCCCCTTCACCAATTCCCCTCACCATTCCTCGAAGCTCGAGCGAGGCGAAGGGAAGTGGGACGGTTGGGGATGGAATATCGAGGAAGGCCGAGACGGAAGGAACGGCGAGCTCGTGGGTAGGAACAAGAAAATGAACGGACGCGAGGGGAGGAGAAAAATGAAGAGGGAGGAAGGGGAGGATTTAGTGTAGGGAAAGAAGGAATCCGATATCGAAGAAGAGGAAGAGGAGTAGGAGGCGGAAAGAGGAGGGGAGAGGAACTCTTTAAAGTGACGCGGAGCGCTCTTAGCGGCTGAGATGGAGTGAAAGAGACGGACGGAGATTGATGAAGCGTTTTAATTGGTGGGAGAAGGAGAGGAGCGGAGAGCAGAGTGAAAGAAAGAGGTGGGAGGCGAGGGGGAGGGGAGAGAGAGGCTGAAGGGGGTTGTAGAGGGGAATAGAATGAGGGAATTTGCTCGCCTATTTTCTTACGAAGGGTGCTCCTTCCCTGAATTTTTTTTCTTCAAATGATAAAAGAGAAAAAATAATGCCACAATGACGTGAATATGATGGTGCTAAATTAAATTACGTGGATGTTTCCTTCCCACACTGTAAAGTGAAGGCATGTATGACTAATTGAATCCGAGCGGCAAATTAAAATATTGTGTGAAAAATGTATCAAAGGAAGAATTAATGGAGCCCGCGGAACCGGGGTGTGAAAGATAATTTGATGAGTAAATGGAAAATGTGCTTCACGTTGTCGATTCGTTCACGTGAAAGACCAGTGGCAAAAAAAAAGCTGCGTAAAAAAACAACATCCGAAATTCAAAAGACACAATCGGTTGTACTGAAGGATTTTATTTTAATTCCTAAATTTGCCCGATCACATTTAATCGGACATTTCATAATTAGCGTGAGAACGGTAGTGGAGTGGGTATAGCGCTGAGCTACTAACCAGAGGCTCCGGGTTGGACTTCGGGTGTCTTCTCTGGGCATCCTCAGCTTCAACCAAGCTGTGCACCATTTTTCGGGTTGGTAAAGTAGGATCCTTTAGTGTCCGCCATGTCCTTTTCCTTTACCGGTCCCTACCCTGACGTGTGAATTTCACACTCCGTTGGCCTTAGTACTGGGTGAGCTCTACTCGCCTCGCCTCGCCTACCAAACCGACCTTCGGGATTGATTAGTGTGATTTTGTTCATAATTAAAATGATCTTTCCGTATCTCTTATCTTACTGAGACAGACTCCGGTACATTTATGGCTATTTAGGTAAGTGTAAATGGATAACGAATGCCGAACTAATACTTCTCTCGTCATTTTTTTTCTTTCCTCATGGTAGTTCTAAATATTTATAGGTATTTCCTTCACAATTTTCGGGCAAGAGAAATTGGGCATTATTAAAAAACTTTTTTGTTACTTGTAGGTATTAGTACAAGTCAAGGGTGGTTCTTCTCCAAGTGAAATAATCCAAATAGTGTATGAATATTTCACTGAAGCATTTCCAGAGAGAGTTACATCCCCTAGAATTTATATCTTATCTTCTCTCCACCAATTTTTTCTCGTAATTGCCTCTTAAAGAGAGCATTTTTACATGGGATCTCAAGAAAGATGTTTTATCTCCATAAAAATGTATTTATTATATTTAAAACACCCCAGTTATTATTAAAAAATTGGGAGAATTACGCAACTTGGTACTTCCACCTAAATTGAACCACAATAGTAAAATGTTTTTTGTAGTTATACACCATCTATCGAAAGTATGATGAATTGTTTGCAAAAATATTTGGGCACACATTTTGGGAGTGTGGTTTGTCAAGAGACTCGTTTTTGTGTGACGGATTTCAGTTTCCTGGCTGAATGCTATGCTAGAAAAAAACGGTGAGCTTCTGACTTGAAAACTAGCCCTTATAGTTATTAATTACATACTGCAAAATAAGAAAGGAGTGTGTACTTGTGCCTAACGGAAAAGTACCTACGATATTTGAAAGAAAAATTCTCCCAAGACGCTGAAGCTGAGAGGTATAAACGAAAATGACTGGTTCGCCAATTTCTGTAATGAGGGGAGAGTTGAAGACATGTTCCAACGCATGGAATACAAGCTTTATATCATTAAGAATAATTGCAGGTCGGAAATAGTATCAAACTATTTTATTGTGTTAATTGTAGCGATTAAGTAGCTTAGATAATCTTAAAAATCCAAAGGACCAATTATGCAGACATGTGGTCTAATTAAGGGCAACAATTTCCGAATTGAGAATTGTATCACTTACTCGACTGGAAATTGTTTTTATCTTGAGATAGTCAACATTTGTATGTTTTACTGAAAAATTACGGACAAAAATACATAAAAAACATTAACCTCTTCAAAGGAATACATTCGTTGCATCAATTGTGTGCTAAATCAACTGTAAATATACCTAATTATTCGTGAAAAATATTTTTCTTTACACTTTACCCCTCGGGATGGTGCTTTATACTCCGATATTTATGAATTTCTCAACGCTAAGTGGAAAATGAAACCGCTTGGTAAATGCTTTCGATATTTTTTTGCTTTTCTCTTAGAGTAACTGATAAAGAAGACATATGGTTTTTACAAGTAATGAATCAGGCTTTATTCCCAAAATAATAAACCTTTCTTAGTAGTGATGCGTTTTGTTTCACAATAAACCATCAATATGATCATATTTTTTAGATTGTATTTCAGCACTAAGGATAACCTCATTGTTGTTGTTATAAGGAGGAGGCTAGCTAAGGTAATTCGCACCATCAGGGATAGAGGTTGGTAATTTGGTATAGGCATGATTTTCAGGAGGTGTGGAGAGAAAGCCGCGGTAGGCTTTAGTCTACATTGAACGAAGAGTGCCAGGGGTACACATTTTAATGCCCTAACCGACAAACGGAGTTAGTACTTTAAGTGCTCTCAACAATGCATCCAAGTAGGGGTTGGGCTTCCACCAAAACACTCTTGCCAATAGCAACCGCATCATCCCAATCCTCATCCTGGCTCTTTTGACAGTGATATTATAAACGTAACACTGTAACTTGATGTCAGGATGAATCAAATTCAATTTGAGATATACGTACTTGTTTAAGCCCGTTCAAGCAGTAGGAATTAGTATTGCTGTATGTATTCAATCCTGATCCACTTTCACATGAAAATGTCACGAATTAATTCCATATTATTCGTCAGAATATGGTTGTCATTAATGAAATAGGAGTAATCCCCAGAAACATTTTGCCAAGTGGATTTTTTTGCAGCATTGACAAGTTTTACATAATGGGCTGGAATGAATTTGTTTCAAATAAATAAGCCGTGTTAAAGCATGACATGTAGAGCAAAAATATTCAGTTCACCAAACTATATTGTCTAAAACTGAACCTACGAGTGATTTAATCAATGCTCGCAAGAAGTGCAAATCATTTTTTTTTTCAATTTGATAATTATAATGCTTGCGATGATACGGCTGAATTGAAAATGAAGGAATAATAAATTTCTACAGACCAAATTTTGATATGACTCATTTTAAAAAAAGCGAAAGAGGGGTCGTAAAATATTTATTTTTTTATTACACTGAAGAAGTGAAAGGCAAAAAAAGTGATTACTCCACATAAAACACGTTATTTTTTTCATTTTTGATACTCTAGAACCTCTTTCTTACATTATAGTATTTCAAACAAAAAATGAAATTGCTATTTACCTCATGGCATCTATTGCCAACAGCTCAGGGTAGGCATACGAATGGAATTTATATGGTCGAAAGTTGAAATGAAATCCAGAAAATGCTTCTTCGATTAAATTATTTATCTGGTGTGTGCATATTTAATGCCATTTTGATGCCTCACGTAATGCGTAAAAATCCGTTGCTATCCCACCGCCTTTTATTATTTAAATTTTCTTTGACGGTGATATTGATTTTCCGATAGCAACTGAATTCGTGAGCTAAAGGATTTTTCTCGTACTCCGAAAATATTTTACTATCAAATTTCCTTTACATTGTTTTTTTCACAATATGCCTACGTGAATGAATATACTTTTATAAATTACTCTATATTTTATATCTTGGAGTCCAATAAATGAAGCCCAATAAGTATTAACAAAAAAAGAATAGGTATATATTAAACATCGATACACCTATTTAAAAATGGTTCTTTCGTCACATAAATACATAAAGATGACACACATATAATATGAACTGCTCCATTAAAAACAGCTCTTACTATTTAAACCCCGAAGACTCCTATATGGAAACAACAATTTTCCAGCATTATAATACGACATAACTTCGGTCCAACGCTGTTCACAACTGTTAATTTAACTTTCAGTCATTGTAAAGCATATACATTTTCAGAGTTCATCATACCTTAATAATTCTTCACCGAAAATAGTCACCTGGTGACCAAAATAATAGCGTTTGAGTCCCTTTTTAGCATTTATATTAGCTTTTCGGTATCCTCGATTCACAGAAATATATGCTGTTATACCCATGTTCAAAGAATGAAGGTTCACAACGCTGTAATGGCTATTGAAGTACTACCTTGCTTAAACCCACGCTATATAAGGAGGAAAGGGAAGTAATCCTGTGATTATTAATAAAGGCAATAGATGAAAAAAATTATAATTAAATCCAGATAGAAATTAAGTCTTGGGGAAGCTAAAAAAAGAAGAAAATACATTATTAAGTTGTCATTTCGGCATTTTTCTACTATTTATAAAAATATTTGATTCTTTATCATTCCAAGATAACGCATTTTCCAAAATTATTTTTCGCTATTACTATGCAGGTTTACTGTAGCAAAAAATGCAAAAATAATACATGTGACAATGAGGAATAGTAATTGATTGAGAATTAATTTAATTTTGCAAACAATTATTACTGAAAATACATTTTTAATGTTAAACATAAAATATTTTAAGTTATGCAAGAAATATTTGATCTTGATTATAGAAAAATGTAATTCTACTAATTGAAATGCTACATTAAACTTTGAAATTTGAAAAGTTAATAACGCAAATTAAGTGATGTTCTACACTCTACATTAATAATTCATCTCATTAAAGCAAATATCAATTACAGATATTTCACTATTTTTTGTGGTAAAACCTTTCATTTGGTTGTTCTTTGGTTTGATAATATATGGTTTTCTTCTTTCATTTTTATCAAATGTAATTAAAGGTGAACCAATGGTAATGCCAGGTTTTAAATGGTAGGATCAATCTTGTCGTAATGTTCCACCTTAGCATTATGGAAAAGTTCGTGCTTTTACCAACTGTGAGAAACGAGGTACGATGCTTTGGGAAGTTATACGATAATTGCTATTATTAATCAGAGAAAATTTTTTTGTCACAACCTAGGTTTCAATCTTACTATAACAATTTCAGACCAAATTGGGCCTGAAGAAGATGCAGTAATATCGAAAACATGGATATAATAAATTTGATTCTGCAGTGGAAAACTGTATACATCTGGCCACATATTATGCAATTTAACATTTTCACAATGAAAATTGTGTCTTACACACGCATTTGGGATTGTGTGATCGTCATTGTAAAAGACACTGGTCTAAAAACAATTGCATTTTAAATAAACTATATTACAAATTTTTAAGTGAAAAATCTATAAATAATAATATTAGACAAAGTAAGTTTGCTAATTTGAGTCATTTAGACCCTAAAATTTGTTTTTTATCTCCTGAAAAAATGCAAAAAAATTAAATTTCGTGATGCTGACGTTAAGCGTCGTGAGTTATAGTACCCGAAAAATCCCAAGCACATTCATACTCACCCACATGGAAAGATAATAATCGGGAAAATGGGAAATACATGGTTTGCCTCACAATTTGTTTTTTCCTTGTTTGAATCAGAAGTTTATTTTTTCACTTTCAAAGAGTACATATTTCCGTATCACGCATGAATGAAATAAGAATGAAATATTAAACCGGTAAGCTGATTGTATCAACACTTTACCTTCTGTACTACCCAGGATAAGTCAATTCAGCTACCAGACCGATGGAATACCATTTGATGATATAAATAGACTGAGAAAATTGCAAGTATCACGAGTCGTTTCTTTATTGCACCTTAATACTAACCCTATAATCTTTATTATTTACTCTTCAAGCCACCACGATGGTGTGGGGCAGGGGATCGTTTGGACTAGAGCCATTCATGCAATTGGCGATTGATGCGCTTAGAATTTAGCATCATTTTATTTACGGGTAGTACAAATTGTTGATTGTGAGAGTTTTTACTGCTGTGGTTGCCGATTCCTGAGAGGGAAAAAGGGTTTCTTATATCGGTCAATTCAGCAGTAAAATTTCCTTAAGTTCTCGCAACCTCGTCTAGCGTTGTAATGGGGAAAGGGAACTATCCCCTCTTTGGCAGCGATAAACGCATACGATTTGTATTTATCTAATAAGCAGTTTATGGTGTCCACGTAAAATCGTGCTCCCCGTGGCTACCAAACTAGGACAATCAATAATAATGCGACGATTTCTGTCAGTTCAATACAATTTACAACGAAATGGGTATATTTTTCCTCTATCCTGTGTTAATCCGATTCTTTTCCACTGGGTACCAAATAACGTATGCCCAAGTAAAGTTCTGGAAAAGGTCAATTAAACTTTTGTACTTGTTTCACCAATATTAGGTTTATGATACCACGTTCCTTTAATGCACCTCGGAACGTGTTTCTAACTTATTCTCCCGTTGTTATGTTCGATGCTAGCATTACTCCCAAGTATTTTGATCGGTTCACTATGCTTAGGTATGGGAAAACAATTGGTGAAAGATTTAATGAATTTATTATACTTGAAATGTATTTATATGTACTTCTTCTTATTAAACTGGAAAATTCACTACTGACACTCAACATTATTTTTCAAAATCGCTATTAATAGTCTCACAGTGTCTTAATTAATGTACACAGTAAAAGAATTTCATTCCGAAGGTTTCTGATAAATATTGGAATTTTAATTACACCCATCTTAGACAATATGTCCTTTTCGGAATGCAAGGCCTGAAGATAGCCTATGTAATTCATATTTATAAAGCAGTAATAAACAAGATCACTGAAATTATAGACCAATATTAATAATATCCCTCAAATGCAAAATTCTCGACCATACACGCAACTGTAAGCATAACCATGCATTTTCTATATAGGTAATCACATCTCTTTTAAAAACACTCCACACAGTTACACTTGTGAATCACAACTTTTTTTATTCATTTACGACATCCTAAAATCGGACGAATCAAGAAATCAAGTAGGCGCTATATTCTCAAGACTTCGAAAAAGAGATGAATCAAGTACCACACAATAAGCTGATGAACCTACAAACTGTGATCTTGTCGAGTCAAAAGGAAATGAGTACATTGGTCCCAGAAATTTCTCTTTGAGCGCAAATAAATGGTAACAGCTTTGAGACAGTGAAGAGCATAAGAACCTATCGATTGCAATCCAGCACTGCTGCCATCTTTATTCTTAGAATTATCGCGAATATCCAGCCTTTACTCTGAGCCCGTTAAATTATTAATTCATGTTTAATCCTGAGTCATCTATGAACCTATTACACGAAAACATAACTGAAAGCCACAAGCGGTAGCGGTCGACACATTTCCTTGAGGTTTTGCAGAATTCACCAACTACGGTCGTCGCGCGAAACTCACTCCCGATTCTCTTCCCTTCGCAAACTACCTCATACATTTGGGAGCATTCCCCAGTGTGGTTTCAACTGAATATCTGAGTTATCCCTTTGCTTGAATTGAATGTCACCAATGGGGACCGGAAGGAGGAGAGTGCCAGAGAGACAAGGACACTTCTTACTTAGCACTAGCGCCCACGATACTAAAGCTGATGCATCGTATCAAGTTTTTGTTGGCTAAAATTTATTACGCATACCCAATGCCTTTTCACTGAGACCCTTGCCAAAATATCGTTGAGAAATCTGTGCTTTTTGTGACTGTGATGTAAATGAATTCGTTTTTATTTTTTAATTTATTATCACCTAAGCAGATTTCATCTGTCATCCTAGAGGTTAAAAGATGTATGCTTAAATCCAGCACCAATTGAACCGTGAGAAGAGAGAGATTTGCGACATCAAGAAACTGAAAATGTACTATTTAATCATACCAATGAAAACCATTGATGAGCATGATGCAATTTACAGACGACCCACGGCACTTGCTGAGCGGATACCCGAGTAGTATAGCAGATTTTTCGAATAAAAAGATGAAAAGATAAGTTTAAGAAAATAAAAATTGTGCCCTGTAATAGAAGAAGGAAAATTTCCTAAATAAAAATAGGAATGGACACAGTTGCACAAGTGAACCATTCACAGTTTTATGGCTAAGGATAGCCGGAGGTGGAGAAAGCAATAGACAGGATAGATAGATCTCGAATAGACAACCTGAAAATTAATAGCGAAAAAGTCTTAAATTAAAGGAAACAATTTTTATCGGTAAAGCAGAGGAAAAAGTGTTTAGTTGCATTTAAAAATTAATTTTAGTACCTGTGCCACACCTTATCAAAGTTAATAATTGCATGCCATGAGCACATGCACTGAAAAGTCAGACAAATTTTTAATTTTTACTTCATTTCATATTATCTACTTATTTAATGGCTACGTAAAAATATATAGCATCACATTTATATCGAACAGATATCGAAGCAATTAAGTTATCATATTTAAGTATAAGTTTCACATATTTATATATATAAAAATTACAAATCGGTATGAATTCCCAGTTGGATTGACACAGAAAAAAATCCAAAATGGCTAGCTTATATGGTTGAACTTTTTCTTCTAATGGGTTCTAAAAGAGTATTTCGTCCAATCAAGAGATTTTTGTAAGACAGAAAGGTTATCCAGTAGTATGACATTTGGCATTTGATAGGTGTAGTAGAGTTTGATAGGCACGGAAAGGACTGGTGGGCTGTTGCCAACCAATATTCGGGTTGAAGGACCTATGAGTAAATAGCTAAACTTGAATACCGATGTTAGAATAAAAAAGACAAAAATATGGATTCATCCATTGTTAAAAAAAAATAATTTTACTCCAGCATCGCATGGAAACATGCTACTAAAAAGGATGCAATTTTACCTAAAGTTACTTTGCGATTGAATCTAGGGGATATTACCTTATTAGAGTTAATAATTATTCTATTAATCATTGAATGTTCATTATAGCATGTACTAGTATTTTCGAAACGATATATTGTAATGAAAATAGATTTAGAATCATTTTTGATGCAAATTTAAGAGTTTGAGTTTGCTTTTAGAGGAGATTTATGGTCACAATTTTTTTTTCTCCTGCTGTGTAGAGTTCAATAATTTCATATCATAAAAGAGACAACCATAACTCTCTGGGTGCGAAGAGAAGGCAATCAAATAAATAAATAAAACGATATATGCATTAATTAAAATTACAACATATCTCATTTCATTTGAGGGTACGCTTGATCCCAAAACCATTGGTAGACGCGTAACAGTCCCATCAGTATATTTCGATAAACAAACCACCCATCTTTCAACTATTTATTTTAATTTTCAATTTTCTTCCTTGGCTAGAAGGATAATTATTAAATAATTAGCGCTCAGCCTACATAGGTGCATTTGAGGTAGACGTGCATAAGAGCAGATTGAGATGAAGTGCGTGGCCGAGTGAAATAAATCAACAGTGGCGAGCGAGATCCATCCCTGTCCAGAGACTTTTACGAGCAAAAAAAAATTCCACTCAGTCGTTGGATGGAGGAGGAGCAAGCAGACGCAGGACGAGAGAGAAGGGAGCGTGGCGAGAGACACACCGCCGCCGCCGGTGGAGGTCCTGCAGGTGCAGGCAACATGGCACATGGGCTTGGGAATGTCGAGCCTTGGACTATGGGGTAGTGTACCCAGGGTCATCGCGTGCCCCTCGCTTAGTTCAGTGGGCTCACGAGACAAAAGAGCTCCGCCGCTGGATTGCCGGAGTTGCTGCTTGTCGTTGACGGACGCCCCAGGAACCCATGCTGGCGGTTTCGTCGCCGCAATAAATGGAAGCTCTAAAACCCGGGAATTCGCCGCCGAGCAAACTGCCTTGCTTGCAAACGCCTCTGCCGTTAATGTGCCAACACTGAGGTTGCTTCCCTACACACTTCGTCCTCATCTCTCCCTCTCTCTCTCTCCATTTCTCATTCTCGCTCCTTCTCTCTCGTTTCCATTTTCTTTCTCCTTCTCTCTTGTTTCCATTTTCTTTCTCCTTCTCTCTCTCTTTCTCTCTCTCACGCTCACCCTTTGACATCGAGAGGTCTCCCTGGTTTCCATTCCCCCGTTGATTGGTTTTTTATTAATTTAAACCGTCAACTTCAACTTGCGTTAAAATGAACAGTTTATATCAAAGCTCGAATTTAACCTCCGTGCGTGCATTTGATCATACCTATAGATTAAATCGTCCAACTATGTCCAAAGATGTCATTTTGTGGAGGAAACCACTCAATGCATAGTGTTGGACGCGCAATTTAAAACGATTTCGGGTTTGAAGATGTAAGAATGAATTATGATCTCAGTACTGGGAATACTACTTCCACGTGCTAATTAGACAGAATTCACCGGAGAATTGGAATGTGTTATGATCAATAAATAATTGATCATTAACACCATGATCAACAATGTTTATCTTCCGTGTTAATGCTCACTACCAAGCAGTCTGATTTTTTTTTATAAAACCAGAACTGTCGGTAATATTCAGGCAAAAAAAACTTCACGTTAAATAATTATAGATTTCACGGAACACTTTAAAACTGGGTATAATTTCAGTGAATTTCAAAAAAACTTTGTAGGAATATAGCCAAGTTTAGCATCTATAATTTACCGTATTTTTCGGTCGGTAACACGCGCGTTATCTACACAAAAAAAGTTAAAATTTGATGAAATAAGAACCTGCGGTTTATACATTAGAAAGCGACATGAAGGAAGTCAAATTCAATAATAAAACTATGGT
>LYUA01001201.1:113653-128920 GCA_002093875.1 Calopteryx splendens | reverse complement strand
GTATCAATAAAACTCAGTGGATTAAAACATCGCTAATTTCATTATTCATAATGAATATCAATTGCTCTGTCTCCTGAGGCAGAATTCTAGTTGATTATTAAATTTAACACAAGCGAAACATTGCCGGTCATACAGCCAACTTGGAAACTTTTTACATTACTGAGGTGAAAGAAATTTTAGAGAATATAAACGTTAAAGCTACAAATATTTCATAATATATTTAGGAGAGACCAGATGCTGGACGCTTCAAATCTGCAAGCGTTTTAACTTGAAGCGTTAATAATTACATTATAGCGATGAGGAAAGGTAAACCCTAAGGGCCTTACGTTTTAATTATCGGTACATGATCTATGCACCGGTAAGACTGTCCCCTTCCTGAGCCAGTAAACATATTTATATCATATTTAATTCACGTAAGGTGTTCATTAAGTTTTTAGGTTAGTGCGTATTTTATCTTTCGTCCTTGTTATTATAATAATTTCCAAGAAACACGTAACTTACCCAGACTTCAAAATTTAACAAACATTTCAGATCTTCAAGGTACGATATATTTTTACTTAAGAAATAACTGATAATGCTTATATTGTTGCTGTTGAAGGATAAGTAACATACCTACTGGAAAATTTAATGGTGACAGAATAAATGTATTTTATACTTGAGAGTACACTGCAAATTTTCGAAAAATAGGTTTTTCAGGCAGAAATTTTCGGTGTGAATTTTGCATTGAGATTTTTCTAAATCGTTTTTTAGGTAATATTTTTTTCCAATTGGCAAGACAAAATTTACAGCTTACCCAGTCTTTTTTTTACATATTTTTATCACAGGACTATTTCTCCCCAGAGTAGCTGAGGTCATGCTGAGCGAAATGGTGAGAGTCGAATCATCGATACTATACGATTGAAGAGTGACTTGAGAGGAAGGTAAAGACCGAAATTCATGGGTGAATGTGGCTGAAAAAACCCTGAATAGAAGGAAATATTAGAAGTCTCGGGAGTATAGCAGGAATATTATGAAATAATGTATGAATGTAACAGAGGCGAGAGCAATATGCAAAGACAGGTTAGTATGAAAGAAATTTTTAAACGGAATTAAGCTTCCAAGAATAACATAAAATCAGACTTGTTTGACTTTCCAGGGATGGACTTTGCGAAGGAAATGGCGTGACGGTTTAAGAATGTATACAACTACCTTTCATGATTTTAAGTATTTTTCTTATTGATTAAATGAGAAAATTTCTGGAATATGTTATGTTGAATCCAGGACTCCTATCGCGATGGTTTGTTTTACTTATGGTCCATACTTCACGTAGCCAAGTGCAACCCATAGACTCGAGACCTCTGGTAAGCACTCTGCTACAAAGCAATTTTCCAGAACATCTTAAATGTAATCATAGGTTTAAATAGGAAACTACGAGGAACATTTTAGATTCAAATCGTGAATTCACGTGTTTCCTGAGGTTTTATAATGTGGGCAACAATTTCGAACAACGGATAACAACCAGAAAATTGCATATCCCTGTTTTAAGCCATTAAGGTCCTGGATTAGTATACTGTATATGTATATGAATGAATAGGTATATCTCATCTTCTCGGGAAAAGGGTATTCATTACAGAACCCAGCCGAGGACGATTTAAATAAAAATAACCAATTGGATCCATTTATGAAATGATTTATGGAGTTTATTTTATATTCCCACAATGACCATTCAGTCTCTATTCCTTCAATCTGTCAAATGCAAAAATATAAAGTGCGTGTAAACAATTTTATTCTTCGAATAGGAAGAGTTTTCTCAAAATTGGTCAGTCTGTTATGTCCAGTGCCGTGCATAAATGTTAGCGCAAAATGTAAATTTAAAATGAGAAATCATTTTTCTTTCCGAAAAAAAAACTCTGTAGAGATATTCTCTGCTCATCTAACAGGGGCAGGGAAATTTTCAATGTGCATAAATGAATCCCGATTTTCGCTGCCACGAGCACGATCAAAATTCGATTTGAACATGCGATTTGCGGTTGTGATTAAATTGGTTGGGTTAAAACGTGACTACGTATCGAGAAGACCACCACAAGTTTCAGCGCAAAAATAGCCCAGGAATTAACGGGCGAGGCGCATGCACGATGAGTTTTGAATCCAACGATTCATGCAGAACGATTCAATAGCGTGCATTAAGTTATTACATCGTGGATCTCAATTTAGCTTTGTCTATAACTTCGCGTGACTGAGGAGCAGAGTGTCGTTGGTCAGTGTTTGCTCAGCGGTCTCTAATGGTGCCTACAATTTCAATTGCGGTGCGCTATCCAAATAAATAAGCATACTCGAAGAGAAAAAAATTCACCGTGAAAAGGCTCTTTTTTTTATCACGTGGACCTATAAGGATTACACCTTAAGGGGAGACACCAACGTCAGAGTTACAACGTTCGAAAAGTAAGACAGGAATATTTTGCTATGCATCAAAATCTGTTATTCGAGAATTCCTGAACTATTTACAAATAAAACCAAAAAAGGTCTAAAATTGGTGACCTCTTATTCTTCAACTGTTAATCGACAACTTAACGTCTTTCCTATAACCTGTAAGAATGTGAGTAATACCCGGAATAGCGAATTTTCAGGTATCTTAGACTAGGTTGGCGTTAATAAATAATCCACTTCCAATGTTATGTTCCTCAAATATATTTTTGCCAAATCATTGTTCACTTAGTTCTATTTATAGGTACACCTGTACCAAATAGTATGATTAAAAGAGATTAGCAGCTATCTAGTGCTTCTTGGTACCCCTGCGCTCAAACATACATTTCATCCAACGTTGTTAATATTGCCGAATGTGCATATGCCTACCGCTATGCCGGTGCATATGCCTACCGCTGAGCATCTTTGAAATAAATTTAACGAAAGCAGCCAATTAAGAATACCACCTGATAGCCAGCATAAAGAATACTGAAAGTATGATTACCAACCTTTTTTCGATAAGCAGTCATGAAGGAGGAATGGGCTTAGGCATTAGAATGAATTTAATTCATTTTGTGCCTTCTGTAAACGTAATAGAACGTCTCAATAGAACTGTGCAAGGGGCCCTTGTTTTGACACATCGTGCGTATGTATAGTTTCCGCTAATTCAAATTTCGTATCCTGTCATGACCTTTAAAACATATTAAAACAGGAACTAAACTAACATTCTAGAGGGATTGAATATATTCATGAATCCAAGAAAATTGTTCGCTTTCTTATCACTGCTCGTCTCTGAATTCTCTCATTTCTACCGCGTTATATTTACCCTTTACCTCTTTAGTCCTGGTATCTCGTTAGCCATATCATTTTTTGCGATAACCCCTCAAGAGCAATGCCTTGATTATGAGCGCATGACTGCAACCATCTGAAATACTACCAGGTTTCATTTAAGTCCCTTAGCGTTAATTTTGCGAATTTGATCTTTTCCCGTATTTAAGACACATTTTAATGCATGCAGAAGTGAACGACTCATCTATCTCGGACTAAAGAGTGAAGCGCGTTTCATTTCATTCATCAACCGCGTTGATAGGCCACCACAACATCACTGGCCGCATCGTTTCGTGATGAACTGAAGAATAAGACTCAAGAGCACGAGAAACAGCTGATGATTTGACAGTAAAATTAGAGCATTATTAACAATTTTACATAATCATATCTATGCTCATTTGGTATAAATTATTTTTGGTAAACCATGCATCCCTGAAGTGCGTCTTAGTCATCCTGGAATAATACAATACTCCATTAATGTCGTCAACAAAGCCTCTCACGGAAATTAACTTTGTTTACGCGTACCTGTCCATTATTGAACGACCGCCAAATGATATCACCGCATCAACAGCGCTAACTTTCGGGTGAAGCGCTTGGAGAGCTAAGACACGCATTAATACTTGCGCTCGTTCCGTGGCCTCTTGGCAGATCGCATTATAAAGCGTGAAATGGAACAGGTTCCATCGCTTCAACGCGATTGATGCGTGTAACGGAACGTTCTCGGGAAGATTTTTAGCCAGCATTCTCCTCATCGGCGTGGTTCTCCCTAAGGAGTGCACTGTTTCTTTCCGTAGTTTCCGTTGACAGCACAGTGATTCATATCTTAGGACCTCTCGCCACATATATTTGCATCCTGAAGATTACAGACAAAAAGGGGCTAGATTCTTAACATGATGGTATGATAAATTTAGCAGCGTCATAGGAATGTTATAAGGACTAGGTTGGGTTTCCTTCATGGACTGGAAGTTAAATTTGTTATATAAATATGAAGCTGGTCTATTTCTGATGATGTTAAAGTTGATTTACTAACCTCGTCGTAGTACGTTAGGAGAGATCAAGATAATAAGAATATAGAGATAAACTCCAGAACGAGTAAGCTTAAAATGTCACTTTTCCCGTGAACGATAAGGGATCAGAATAACGGTCAAAGATAGCGCTCACGAAAGAATATATTAAAATACTAAGTATATACTAAGCAGCCTAGTTAGTATCCTCACATTATCGACCTTATTGGAAACCTTTACCAACGGCTCGCATTGCATGCGAACAACAATATTATATGCTTGGACATATATATATTGCATGTCAAGTTGTTGGTATAGTGTCCTTCCATCGCTTGAATTTCGTAATCTCTTCGATTGCTTCTAACATCCGTGCAATGTATTATTTTCACTGTGCACGTCTGGTGTGGAATCACCTCCTTCCACACAACGTAGTCTTTGCAACCTAGGCTTGCAGGTTAGCATGTAGAAGTGGAAAAAAAAGTGCACTTTAATTACGTTACAAGAGCGTTAAATGTGTGTAATTCTAGTTCTGTTAAAATTGATCGATCATTAAAGCAAACCATTCCGGAGTTAATCAAAAAGAACAGTCACAGTTTAGAAACCATTTAATCGGTTTTTTACGTGAGGGTAGAGCTCACCTCGTGATATGCCCCAAGGCGTGAGAAATTCACACATACAGTAGTTGATTTCAATGTTAAACCCGTGGTTGATACTCCGCGGAAAGATTAGGAGGTAAGGTGGGAAAAGTTGAGTGTTCTCAAACACATTCTGCATTCGGGCTTTCCGACCGCTCTGGCCAATAGACTATCGCGACTAAAGACGACTATTAAAATTCACACATCAGGGTAGGGGGGCCAGTTCCTTTCCCTTTATCGCCTTTGATTTTCCAGGATAACCTGATACCAAAAAATGGTAATATATCATTAAGTAAATCTATTTCTCAAAGACGATACAGTTATACAAAATAAAGCTAAGTGTGAAAATATTCGTTGGGGTGGGGGTGAGGTACCATCTGGATTATAGATGTGAATCAAATGAAAAACTTACGAGAGAACATATCAGGTTTTGAAATATGTTGCTGAATCCTGATGCTAAAAATCAATGTGCAGATGATATAATAGACTAAGACGTATTCAGAAGAGTAGATGTAAAGGCAGTGCGCAGCATTATACGAAGGAAAAAAATTGATGGATTGAAAAACAAACCCTGAGGAGCAATGGATTAGTTAAAATAATGTTTTGCTAGGATAAATATTCATATGTATTTATACATTAGCAAAAATTTAGTTTTAGTTAGACAGGTACACGATGGAATTATTGGTAATTATGTGCACCTTCAGTAGCATTACCTCACCTTAAAGCTAGAGCCTATTCAAAAGATTTTGCAAGGAATTTAAACCATCCTAGAAAACGTTTTATAGTAGAAAATATCACTTCCCCAATGATAGGCGAATTTTTAATTTAAACGAAAGATAAATTTTGAAAAAAATACATAATAATACTGAAAAATTATTTACGAAAATAATAGATAATAACTATCGCCAAACAATATGAATGAGACATTAAAGTCACTAGCTCATATTTGCTGATTAGGGGCCTCTTTCGAAGTCTATACGACATCAGCGTTCTAGTACGGGCATTTCATTTAGAATTATTTTTATGTACACTACGGTGGTTTGAAAAAAATATTAATTTAGATTTTCGGCCGAGTAATATAGTTTTCACATTACAAGAAAATATTGTTTTTTGTTAAACCATATGAGCTTTATGGCACCGGAAATTTGAGGATGTGCAAGGAAATTTTACATCAACTAACGCCATTATTTTTTATCTTTCGTTGAGGTCAATGGGAAAAGTCTTGCATAAAAATAATTTAAAATAACCCTCCAAACAAATCGGCGATTTCCCTACGTTTCCCGGTTTTCTCGGTTTTCCCAGTCCCTGGCCACCATGGGCACCGTATTATACGATTAAAAAAATAATATTAATAAATTATTTATGCGTTATCATCAATGAAAGGGGCGTGGTGGCTTAGAGCGCTGGGCTGCTGACCGGAGGGCTCGGGTTCGATTTCCGGTGATGCCATTTGGCACCCTTAGCTTCACTCAAGCTGTGTACCATTTTTCGGGTACCAGGTCATTCTGAAAAAAAATCACATGTGGTACATGGAAATGAACCGGCCACCTAACCCTTAGGTGTGAATTCCACACGCCGTTGGGCTTATAGCACTGGGTGAGCTCTACCCTCACCAACGAAACCGACTTTCGGGTTGAAGGCTGTGATTGATGATCAATAAAGGCAAACAAGAGAACGAATAGACTTTGTCATCTCCTTAAACAGCGGGAGAGGTCCTCAGACTTGCTTCTACATAAATGCAATAATGTTAATGATTTGGGTACAGGAATGCGAAGAAGAAGTAAATAAATTATCCCATGCTTTCTGAGTATTTATGTTATCCGTATGAAAACAAATGAAAGCAATAAATCGAGAAGAGAAGATTTTCTGCCCTCTATCTCCAACAATCATACATTTTGGAGAATTAATCAATTTTTTATGCGATATAAGGAAGATAAGAAAAAAATCATGCACTGGGATGAAATTATTTATTACTTTTTTATAAGATTCGAAATCCAAAAGACAGTGATTTTGCCCACGAAGTATTGTAAAACAGTCTAGAGAACATAGAAAATAGAGGTGTCCCTAGGAATCTTCACTGAACTTGAGAATAGGTATGCAGTATCTCGTGGACAGACACCCGGGTCGATATGGAACTTGGCGTCTCCTCAACCATCCAGACTTCCCCTATCTCTTCGATTATCAAAAGCCGCAGAGCAATGTTCTTCTAAAGTAAAAAAATACCCCGGCGGCATTATTCCAAAATCAGGAGGGTGCCTTTACTGAGGTTCTGTGTTAAGGGATCATTAAACTCTATAAAAAGCCAATCCGAATGTAAGCTCTGCCATGGGTATCAACTCCTTTTTTTTATACCTCGCCTTTAAATTTTTCTTCAAAATGTATGTGGTTCATCATCGCAAGTATCAATAAAAATTAAGACGATGATGATGATTATTATCTTTAAACGTCTCCATTAAATATAATGTAGGTCACAAATCTCCCGCCGTCATCCCAATTCATTGCATCCGTAATATATTTCCTAAATTCCGATTAGAACATAAAAGAAAGCTGGAAATTCCTGAACTCTTAAGTTCCCCATTAATCAGATAAGATTGCTATTCAAGAGGTTATACTGCATTTAAATGTATGAGAACCTAGATACTAGAAAAAATTAACTAGAAAGTTTTTAAGCTGCCATCACATCGTGGCTTACGCCTGGACGGAAACCCTTACTGAAAAGGAATATATTCCCGAACTCCAGTTTCTCAAAACCAAATGAACCTATGCTAAAAGAGATAACTGGCTAAAATTGAAGTTTTCGCTTGAAAGTCGAAAACTATGCAGGATAGAGTGTCGCAAATTTGAAGTTAAATGCAAATTTCAAACACCATATTCTAACTTTAACAGTTTTCCAATGACTGATCCTTAACCCTTTATATAATAAAGTGGAGCGGGGGTAGCTGAAAGCCCACTGCAGGCTTTATTTAACTTTTTTCCAGAAGATAATGGTTAGATTCAAAATTTAAAACGCTATACAGGAATGTTAATTTCTTGGATGAGAGGTCACTGTTGGAACACTTCAAACACTCAAGTTGAATGCGCATAGCTAAAAGTTTCAATGACTAATGGAATCCGTAAAAGTCAATTGAAAAATATATAGTAGTGGAACTTGGTAAGAGTCATCAGGCAAATTCGGAAATTTTATGAGGTTATTTTAATTTACTTGTAAGGAAC
Source organism: Calopteryx splendens (assembly GCA_002093875.1). Classification (NCBI taxonomy): domain Eukaryota; kingdom Metazoa; phylum Arthropoda; class Insecta; order Odonata; family Calopterygidae; genus Calopteryx; species Calopteryx splendens. The sequence goes on along the minus strand of LYUA01001201.1, from coordinate 120,798 downwards.
TATTATTATTTTTACTATTGCGCATTATATGTATTATTATTTCGAACGCAATATTCCATAGCCATTGACCGAAAGCAGTTATTTGACCGAAAACGGTATTTCTAGGGGCGGTGTCCGTGTTCATACCGTTTCTCTTTCCCCTGAATCTACTCATCAAGACTTTCAGAGAAGATACAAGGCACTGTTCTTCTATAAGTGGATGCCGTTTACCGGAATCTTTTTCAAAATGGGGTAACGAAATTGCTCGAATGACAATCATCTGATATAAATATTGAGGACAACGGATTTGATTTTTGTGCCAGTTTACTGATGGAATGCACGTTTTGAGAAATAAAATGAGAAAATCATCAACTCTTTTCGAATTGAGAATAGCCTTTTCATATAACTCTGACCCTGAACTTCAGGAACTCACATTTATGACTCAATAGCATCAAGTGATATTATTTATAAAAATACGGCGACGATTATTTATATCACGCATAGGAATACCTTTTAAATACATAATTTAATAGCCCAGCTTAAGCGGAAAATAAAAAAATCTTTTCACTCATCTATGCACAGTTAAAAATGTTTTTTTTTTACCTGAACACAATCATCAATTTTATGATTGGTAAGCAGATAGCTTCGGGAGCTAGGTAGGTGAAATACCAAACTAAAAAATTCCTGAACTCTTAAGTTATGTCCAATTCCTACCTCAGGCCTAAACCCTGTAGCTATCCTAGGATTAGAAACTTCGGCCAAATTCCGAGACATACTGTTAAGCTTTGAACAGCCTAATGGTCCCTATCTACTACTAATTTAAACAGGTTTCCAATTAGAAACACCTGATATTCAGATTTCTCACTGTAAGCAATAGTGTGGAGAATTCCAATCACTTGGAAATCTTGTATGGAAGTAATTCTCCCGTAGCATATGTATGTATACACAAGCACCATACGCAAGGAATCGATTATTACAATGCTATCAATAATATGATGTTGCTCACGATGTCAAGGATTATTATTGCGTAATCCCTTAGCGATTGAGGTCACGCGTCAGATTGGTAGACGCTGTTTAGGTTACTGTGCACTGTGCTTCAAGAGCGATTTTGATTCCTGGAAAAAGGGAAAATTTTGGGTGAGTGGCGCAAGTTCAAACTGAGAAACGATTTTCGGTTCGGAACAGTAATGCACAGGAATCGATGCAATTATAAGGGTAGGGTATTTTGTTTCACAAATTAGGCGTATGAAAAAATCTACTTAGAGCTGTAAGGCTTCGACAAAAATGCATAAAATATTAAAATTTCGTTTACTAATTACCAACATAGGTAATCCACTTGTTAAAGGTAAGTTTAAGAGGGCCTCTTAAAAAACATTATACGCATTGCGTTCCCCCTTCGGACTTGCCCTTGTTTTCCCTAGATCATCTCTTTCCTCAGTTCTTCATGATTCAAAAAAACTACGCTGTTTCATCAAAAAAAATGGGGAGGAGTCCGAATTATAACGTTAAGAAGGTTATTCCACGTTAGTCAAACATTACTTTGAATTTGCGTTGAGCATTTGGGGCTGTACGCAGAAGGATCAAATTTCTTCATCAAGTAAAAAATGGAGACAAAAGCTGCGCGTTCCGTAAGAAATCGTTATCGACGAGCAGAAATCGTCATGATCAAAAACCCTGGGTTTGGAGTGAATGGAAGCACAGCGATAATGTTTCCGACTTTTGCCACCATATAAATACATAATCCTGCGGGTTTAACGCTGTTACAGAGGGAATAATTATAGACCCGAATTACATTGGTTGGAGAGACCAACACAAAGAGAAGTTAAGGAAAATTGACTGCCGGACAGAACGACATAAGGAATTCTTTTCCTCTCACACGATCCGTAACCACAGGGTATAAACCACCACTTATGACAATTTAAACTACCCTAAAGTAAGGTAATAATCAATGCTAAGAATCACCGATTACCCTAATCGCAGGTGCCATAACACCACTTGCCACACCCGCGTGGTGGCTAGCAGAGTACGATTCAGATGCAGATGTAAGTACTTACTAACCGCTTTCATGGCGTGCAAAAAACCTATTCTCATTCTCCCTTACCCAACATTTTCCATCCTATCACCACTGCCTTTAACGATTCTTTAACTCTCAACATCTCCTCCACCAACTTTTTCTGCCTTTCAATTCGACCAGAAACGACCTCCCTCTTCTCCCACCATTGTAACCTTTCGGCGTTTGTCTCCATCCCTGTCAAACGTTTTATTTTGCCCATTTATCGCCATGCCCTTATCCCAATACCCTTTAATAAATACTTCTCCACTGGTCTCAAAAACCAGACTGCGGATCCATGCAGCACTACACTCTATATTAAAGGCTTATCTAAATGTTCCTTCACGCCTCTGCTTAGATTAGTAGCGTGCCATCAATTTCCTCCTTCTTTCAAATGCGTTTAGTTCCACAACGATGTTCTCAACGAACGCGAACATTTTATTTTTCCCAAAACTATCAAATGCCTTAACCAGATATACAAATGTTGTGAAATGCCTCCCTACCCATTTTTCCATACCATCTATAAGCAGCGTAATGGTTAAAGAAGACTGTATTGTGCCCCTACCTTTTCTGCACACAAACGTCTCTTCATTAAGGATCAAGATTGCTCAACGTTCAGTACTTAATTACAGCAGATGCAGAATGCAGATATCAGTAAGGTTCCTTATTTATTCCTGTATTTTATATGCCAATGTGTGTGCGTACTATGTATATTTTTTTGACGAAAACGTGCAAATTCAACTTTTTCAGTCTTTAAATTATAGAGACAAACAAAAGAAAAGTTAAACTCACAATTTTGAATTTCCAGTGGCTGCGCAACCATCATCTCCAGAAGAGGCATTAAGATTCTTACCCTTAAATAGTGTAAAAGTTTTTAATTTAATACTTCAGAAGATATCCTCTAACTACGTGCCATGCATAAAGTGCAATTTACCAATTTATTGTTTTGACGAGAGAGCGAATTTATTGTTTGCAAGAAGAGCTGAAGGTTACACATACACTATACTGTATCATTCCCCTTCTCATCAGACCACAAAAAGACGGCATGTGACAGTTATTTTACCATGACTTGATGACCATGGTGGGGAAAATATAGCTTTCCTTGTTGGGAACTGCTCCCTCCCACCGACATCAGGAGAGATAGGAGAGGATTGACGGCTCTTACACAAATTTAATACCGAAAGACTTATATTTCACTGGGCTGAATACGTAAGTGGTAAGGCAGATCTATGAACAGGTATTAAAACATGGGAGTGCTCTTCTCCTCCAGTAGACCCCTTTTACGAGTATGCATTCCTCGTATGGACGTACTCCTCGCCTCCCACAATCCCCTGCGCCGAGCCAGTGCTGCCTTCGTGGCGTCGCGTCGTCTGCTCGAACAGCTGACTGACTCGCGACGCATCTTCCCGAACGCGGGATTGAAAATCGCCGTACACCACATATTGTTATTTTTTATGCAGTGCCAGCGCATTTACGTAGTGATATCACAGAATACGTTTTCATGCAGCAATGGAGTTATGCATACGTAATTTCACCTTCAAGCTTACTTAAAGGTTCAAAAGAGATACAATGAGATTTACCAGGTGCGCAATGAGGACAAAATAGCATTCTAAATAAGGTAGAGGGAAGGAGGTAAAAACTTGCACAATACGATCGAGTCAATGCCAATGGTAATGTATTAGTACAATATTAATAACGTATTAACGTCTGCATATCATATACCTTGGTAATAATGATAGTATAATCCGGATAGGTTTTCGGCCTTGAAAAGGAAGGAAACAAAGGAAGTCCGGGATCCAGGTCAAGCGGTGGAGCCCTATGGGCCTTGAACTTTAAACGCTTACCGAATCCGTGAGAGGGGACGCACAATAATCGCGCTCCATGCCTGGTGCATAAGGGTTGGCTTACTTCGAGCACAGTGGAATTTTGAAAGATCCTTTCTTTATTCTTATACTTTAGAATGACCCAATACACCATCATGCATTACTACATAATGGCGGTGCTAGAGCGTCTAATGGATTGTAAAAATGATAAGTAGGTACGTACTCGAATTCATCTTTAGAACCACGCTAATGCGCAAATGTATGGCTGGAATGATTTCCGTTTCAGAGGTTTAAGGCGTGAATAGAATGTTTTCTAAATCGTTCATAAGTATGTCGAAGACTTACCGTAACAAGATTTTAAGCCTAATGGATTTTTCACCCGTAATTGGTAACGGGAAGCCACAAAAACTATCGTAGAGAATGCTACGAGAGTAAGCTCCTGGCCTAGTCACGCCTTGCTTGTGCTCATTTCGGCAATACAATGCCCTTGAATTCTAAGTGATAGAGTAGTAATTATGCATGGAAAAGGTTGGGCCCAAACTGAGGAGTGACAGGAGGCTTTCATAGGCAAAAATAGAGCACGGGGTCCAAAAAAAACCCTGACCGTCTCACTTTTCCAATCGACCTCTCTCGTACGCGACCTCGTACAATAAAATTATGTGGGAGCGAACGGAGCACCTTAGCGCATTATCATCACAATCTCCTTCAAAACCTTTAGGTAAGCCAAATAGAACGAACGTTCTTCATCCATTTACTGTGGTGAATGTACATTGCTTTGCAATTTGTCAATGTTTTTACGAGCATTTGTGACGCTGGAAATCTTTTATTAAATTAATCTTCCTTTTTCCAACGCTTTGGAAACCCGGTAGGAAAATCTATGAGCCTCTTTTTATGTCAACATTTTACCAACTACATTCTCGTCATATTCAATACCTCTGTCGTCGAAATGGAAATATTCTTATTGAAAATCAGAGATAATGAATATAAATGATTCTTGATTGAATCCTGAAAATTTGGATCCGGGAAATTCAAAATGAGTGAAAGAAGAATGCGAAGAGAGCAATTCACATGCAACACCAGACATGCCTGAATGGAGGAAAACTGCAGGAAAACAGTTTTAATTACGATTAAACAGCAAAGGATACCAAATTGTGACCTTTTTGGTAGTGTATTTTATCTGAAAATATCTTATAGGTATTGCTTGAAACTCGAAAATATTTCACCTTATTTTCCCACGAAAAATATAATGAGCAATTAAAAGAAAAAATTTTTCATTTCCGGCTACACTTTTCAAATAGTATGCGGTATGCATCCAAGGATCCGAGGCGATTGAGTTCACCTTTCACCCTTCGTCCTCCTCGGAAAAGACCAATTACCAATAGAAGTTTAGATGGTTACCCTCCGAGTGCCTCCGTTACTTCATTACATTCCGATTCATTACGACTTCCGCTATTATGACCCGAAAGTGACACTGGGAACCGTGGAAGCACAGCACATCACATCTTTCGCCCGCCACACTTCCTACCTTCCGCGCCGTGACCTTTCAGCTTTGAGGGAAGCAATGCAAGCCACGAGAGAAGCGACGAGAAAAATGGGAGGCACAGCTGTTGTGGAATGGACAAGTCACAGAGTAACGGAGAAATGTGGACAGCGGAACAGGTGAGAGGAAGAAAAGGTGCGGAAAGCGAAGACAAAATGCGGCGATTGTAAGGGATGAGAGAGTGAGACAACTGAATAAAACATCTAGTTGGCGCAGTGTCACTTGATTAAAGTGAGCGCAGCGTTTTGAATGTTCACGTCAGCTTTAATTCAATAAATCGTGTAACACACTGAGATGGATCTGATAATGGCACGCCAAAATCAGCAATACGGCGCTTTTAGTTGGACAGAAAAGAGGCTTTACTCAGGTTCCGTTATTTCTGTCAATTTTCAGTCCATGATCCAAAATTCTTTAAAAATGGCGGAAAAAAGGTACATCCCTTCTTACCGTATTACCTATTCTATGGAAGTTTTTAATAGTCTCACGGCTCACCAAAATCATGATAAATATGCGCTCAGTAATTCACTTTGCCATTATAGTGAAATTATTTATTCATACTGGTATTTATTGATTTTTATCTCGATTGATATAATACCTAAGTCAAAATCGTCCATTTATCACCTTCCCGTATTCAGACGCCGTAACCTCGATCGGCCAACTGAAAATTCTGTAAAATCAAATTTAAAAACAGCGATAAATGAGCAACGCTTAGTAGTGAAACATGTACGTACTAACTTTCATTTACCACTTAAGAGGTCCCTAGATATTTACATACTAGGAAGTTAAGAAGGCGAGTATAACAGGGTTATTGATAAACTTCGGATGGGAGACTAGAGACTCGAAGAGCGCAAGGGAGGATTCGGCTTTTAGGTAGACACCGGTCCCTTGGCATTGCTTCAGAATCATACAAAATTATTATGACGTCTAACTACATTAAAAGGATGCACCACCAGGACAAAATACGAGACAAAAATGTCGTCAATAATATGCTTAAGAATTAATTTTTTTCCCTCAAACCGTTCGCGACCACAATAATACCAAAAATAAGGAAACGGCAGACGCAATAAAGAAGCATTAGTTGACCTTATATCATTCCATAATGATAGGTTACCATGAATGTCTGGTGATCTAAACTACTACTGCCACACACCTTTCAGTCGGCTTGCCGGTGAAACGGCCGGTGGGTATCACGCAGAAGTAGAAGTCATTTGCTGAAAAATCGTAGCGCCTTTCAAAAAAACCTCTCAGAATGAAATTTTGCATAGTAATATATAAAATATAACCAACTAACGCGATAGAGTGGACGCCTAGTTGTGATTAAATTTCTAATTAGGACGAACACCAGGTTTACCAGCAGATTTCGTTTCCTATGAGTGCGTGAGGGTGGAAGGCGAGGGGAAGGTGGAAAAGAAAGAGGTGAGCAGAGAAAGTGTGTGACCGAAGTGGATTTGGTTGGGAGGGGGGGGGGCGTGGGCTGGGAAGAATGCGAACTCTATTCATGCTCCAGGCTCCGCGACGCAATCACCCTCGGGGTTGTGGAGGAAAATCCCCCCCACTCACGCCCCCGCCCAACTCTCCACCACACTCCCACCCCAGACCCGAAACTTGAAATTCGGGAGATAGCGGAAGAGGTGCAGTCGGATAGGATGATATCGGGAAAAGGGGGTGGACGGTGAGAGCGTAGGGTTCGAGGACTGGAAGGAGGGAGCGGAGGGGGTGTAGAAGGGTATAGAAAGGGCAGCGGGAGGGAGGG